>JAZHYW010046713.1:0-115872 GCA_037355805.1 Ixodes ricinus
GTTACTGACTGTTTGACTTATTTGAATGATTTTGGACAATACAACTACTACATAGCTATTGGCGCGCCAAGTAGACAGATACCATGTGCCACAATGTATGTGTATTTGAGTGTCAAATATTGAATAGTATCTGGCGACATATTTTGGACTTGTAGAACTTACTATCTGTGTTCCAGTCTCTCTGTTCTAGGACACAGTTATGCTATTTCTACGGAAGTGTCTCTCAAATTCCCGAGATATAAAATACAAATGTACCTCAGCATCTCGCGTTTAGCCTTCCCTTTCATGCATCTCAATATTTGTGGTCGCAAATACTTCCCTGAGTAAGTTTGTTTAGTCCCGGGTTCTCGTATGTTCTATTAAAAATATGGTGCTTTACTGTTTTATGCTTTAGTTTTTATTCACTGAGTTCACCGAATCACTAAAGAAGTATACAACACAGCATGGGAAGAAGCTCAAATATCATTGGAGGGCGTCTTTAAACCAACCCAAATTACGCAACTCCGCGTCAAATAGAGTGTTGCAAATGAATGTGCACAGCATCGTCTCCTTGAAACGTTTATGACCGCTGCAAGCTACCGGGTTAATCTGGGCCGTTGGCTTACTCAAAAGCATAGAGCACCCCCAAATACTTATGCTAGTGATATGTAACTCCTTTACTGCTCTTTATTTTTGAGAATGCTGTAAAATAAACCATGAAACGGAACATTTCATAATTAAGCATTCTTGACACGAATTACCTAACACTTGTCTGTCGATATAATTTATTTTTAGTTAAAATTACGCGATATGTTAGTGCGGTGGAATTGTAAGATGGTGGGTTAGTTGCTCAATCATTTTTAGAAAATTGGGTAATAGAGATTGAAGTGCAATTGAAGAACTATTCGTGTCGAAAAGCACGTCGGTATCTGAAGCCGATAGATCTTGTGTGTCCAGTGCTAGGTCATGGTGAATGGAAAAATTACTAACTTTACAACAATGTGACGTGTTGGGCTAGTTGGTGTGAAGTGAACATCTTGGGAAGAAACAGCGGCAAAGAAACTTGGACAAGAGTAAAGGAACAAACACGACAGGACGACGCTGAACTAACAACTGTTGTTTATTACACAAAATTAGAAGGAAGAAAACAGGAAGCATCTTAATCAGATAAAAATATATAGACACACACAAACGTGCCAACCAAGCAGCATGATATGTGGCGACAGGCCCAATCAGTGGCTACGTAATGCCCGTCATAGTCGATCGCAGGTACCCGAACTCTTTGTCAGATAACGCCACAGACGGTTCGCTGACGCATCTCCCGCCAAGTTGTGAGATAAAAAAGGCCTCGATAATTTCCCTTGTCACCCTGTCTCTGTGCCTATCCAAAACAGTGACTTCACTAAAATTAGGTTGGCACTTGCAGTCCCTGCAGTGTAAAGGTAGCAACCCCCGACTGTAGCCCTGAGTGAATACGCATGCTCCCTAAGTCTATCATTTAGGCAGCGGCCCGTCTGTCCAACGTACACCTTGCCACAAGACAAGGGGATCTTATAGACCACACCAGATACACAGGCCACAAACGGCACTGCGTGTTTTTTGGTGCATTTATTTTTTGACCGCTTTTCGGCCATAGCATTGCCGTTAGCAACACGCAGTGCCGTTTGTGGCCTGTGTATCTGGTGTGGTCTATAAGATCCCCTTGTCTTGTGGCAAGGTGTACGTTGGACAGACGGGCCGCTGCCTAAATGATAGACTTAGGGAGCATGCGTATTCACTCAGGCTACAGTCGGGGTTGCTACATTTACACTGCAGGGACTGCAAGTGCCAGCCTAATTTTAGTGAAGTCACTGTTTTGAGCAGGCACAGTGACAGGGTGACAAGGGAAATTATCGAGGCCTTTTCTATCTCACAACTTGGCGGGAGATGCGTCAGCGAACCGTCTGTCGCGTTATCTGACAAAGAGTTCGGGTACCTGCGATCGACTATGACGGGCATTACGTAGCCACTGATTGGGCCTGTCGCCACATATCATGCTGCTTGGTTGGCACGTTTGTGTGTGTCTATATATTTTTATCTGATTAAGATGCTTCTTGTTTTCCTCCTTCCAATTTTGTGTAATAAACAACAGTTGTTAGTTCAGCGTCGTCCTGTCGTGTTTGTTCCTTTACTCTTGTCCAAGTTTCTTTGCCGCTGTTTCTTCCCAAGATGTTCACTAACTTTGCATGCCATGCTGCGCCAGGGCAAACTGTCTCTTCAAGTTCTTCGAAGACCAAGGACTTCAAAATATCAAGGAAGCTATTTTGACGGAACGTGAACAAATTTAAACAATTACTACAACTTTTAAAAATGATGTCACAGAAATTTAAAAAAAACTATCTTCAGTTATCCTGACGTGAAATGCCGTAATAGTGCTTTAGTGTGATGGTAGACGTCTAAATAGCCAATAACTATGGACATATCTTTCGTATGTGGCGAAAAATGTGTTCAAAGTATTTTTACTATTATTCTGAACCCGGATGTCGTAGTAGTCACGACCTAAACAAAAAAGGAATCTCAAATCGTGGAATGTTAAGACCTTTCCGGTGACGTGTTCGATATTCGCGGTGTAGAGCTACACGGGAGATGCAGATTTACGACTTAGTGGTCAGTGGTAGAAAAGCTAAGTCCCACAGCCCTGCAGGGCAGCAGGTACCCAACAAACCAATGTTGCTATAAGCTTGACAGTTTATAACAACAATGATTTTCGGTGTTTGAAAAATTCAGTGCCCAGCATGCGATCCCCACAGCCGAGCGCGCGCGTATCTGTTGCTTCAGAAACCAAGCAAATTACGGGTCATACGCACGAGCACTGATTACATCACCGACCAGAAACGATGGATCAAAGCCGTGTTCGTGAGATCCCCCTGCCGTGTGGAAGTCTTCACAACTTAACTTTTTGCTCTTTTTCCGGCATTTTTCTTCTCTGCCTTATTTTGTTAGCATCTCTGTTGTCTGCTTTTTTAATGCGTGAGCATTACCTGGCTTAGTCAGCGAAAAAGCCGTCGGCAAAATCCGTCGTCAAAATCCGTGACTTGTCCAACACAATTCAACACAATAAAAAAAATAACTCTGATCACGTGATATCTCTGGTCACGTGATCTCTCTGGTCACGTAACCTATCTAATCATGTGACCAAAAAAAATCTGTGTTCACGTGACGTCTCTGGTCACGTGACCAAACCAAAAAAAAGCCTGGTCACGTGACCTCTCGAGCTACGTGAGCAGGAAACCATCCTGGTTTCGAACCTAGGCCTGGTTTCTACCTTGGCCCTCTTGATCGTGAAACTAGCGCGCAGCGCACTATCCTTTGCGGTCACACAACTCAGGCAAAGCTAGTGCTCACTGCTCACGCATTCTAACATCATTAAAAAAACCTAAAATGCCCTCGTAGTTTTTTTTTTTTTTGCCTGTACATATTTCACATTAAGAGGTGAAACGAGTCAAGCAATCTAGTATTGGACCTCTTGACGCGTTGGACCTCTTGACACATCGAGGCACGAGTCAAGAGATCCAGTATGGGTCAAGAGGTCCAACGCGTCAAGAGGTCCAACGAGTCAAGAGATCCACAGCGAGTCAAGAGGTCCAACGCGTCAGGAGGTCCAACGGGTAAAGAGGTCCAATATTGGACCTCTTGACTCGTTGGACCTCTTGACGCGTTGGACCTCTTGACTCGGAATCCCCTTCCCTCGCGGGACCTTGGACAGGGACCTCCTCGCGACTTCAAGAGGCTACATTAGCCGGTGCTCGGTCTCGTAGAGAGTCTTCTCTTCTCACAGGCCAAAAGTGAAAGATGACCATGTAAATATTCCTGTGTATAAACGTCTTCTCCTCTCAGTGAAGGCTCCTCAGTATCTCCGGAGTCCACGACGCTTGGAAGTGAGGGGATGCTCGGCCCGGAACCATAACCGGAACCATGACGCGGTCTCCTCAAGCCTCCTATGACTGCGTGAATTCCCTGGACTCTTACGCCTGGAAGCTGTTGTAGAACCATGAGTGCCGCGGCGGCGGCTGAGAGGCGGCCTCGCGCGCACGGGTTTTAGGCCGCTACTGCTAGTCGGACATTTCGAACATGTGATTTCGTGTTCTTCAGTCTTGCAGAGGCCACCTCGGTAGGATGGCTGGCCCTTGGTGTTGTTCTTTCATGGCCAACGGTTTCTTTTGTGCAATATGTTTGCGGGTTCCCCGGTTGATAACACCGATAACACTATACAGAGCACGGGGCCGGTAGGGCTTCGGGCGCTACAGACGTTATAATATATCTTTTGGTATGGTCTGAGGGCCTTGAACCGCGACAAGGTAGGTCCTGCTATCATCCGTGCGGCGGACTGCGAGCACTGTGTGGGTATGAAATTTAAGTGATTGTAGCAGGGGAGTCGGTGGGGTACAGGTCGTCTGCAACGCATCGTGCACGGCACGTTGCGCCCAGCTGCGTATGCTTGAACTGACGATGGGTTGTCGGCGGTAACCGGGATTCTATTAATAGTGCCGATCTAATTAGCGACTTCTATAGAGGCGAGGTGCATGCACAGTTATGATGTTCGAAGCCTTGTGGACCACAAATCCTTCCCGGGTGTCGAAGCACTGGTCTATCACATTGTTGGATGCGTTGTGTGGGAACGGTGGTGAGGTCGAATCTCACGGTCGGTCTAATGAGTGCGCGGAATGACCTCTCTCGGGAGAAGGGGTCGGGTAAGGACTAAAAGAGGGGACCGGGCGGGCTTCACCTTTTTCGGTGGTAGAATCTCAAGTGTGTCGTCCGCCGTCTAGACTGGGCAGGAAGAACGCTGGCTCGCTCCTCCGGGTAGACACTGTTTGGAACTATACGTCTTGGGTCTCCTCCATGAGGGCGTCATGGAATGTGGCTGGTTGCTGGACAAGGAAGCCGTGATTCAAATCCGTCGTGGGCTTGACGTGTCACCGGAAGAGCTCAACGAGTGGAGCGGCGTCGAGGACGGCGCGTTCCCGTCTGATGTAGGCGCTTGCAGAGCCTCACTCGCTACCGCCGACTAGGCTTGCTTTTCTCCGACGGGGCTCGGTGGCTCGGTGTGGTAGGCCTAACCGCCCAGCCAGGTCTTTGGGCGCCGATTTTCAGCATACGAGTCGGTGGATGATCGATGATTTGTCGGCGTGAGCCACGTTCGGTCCGAAACTGCGGAGCATTCGAAGTGAAGCTCCTCGAACTCTACGAAAGAAACGGAGTCTCCTCAGGAGAGCTGAAAGGAGCGTTAAGACGATAGCTTCCAACCTCCAAGCCGGGGATTCAAGCGGTCTTCCCTTCCCCGACTTCTTGTTGTTGTTGTGTGTTTTTTTGTGTTGTTTTTTTTTTGCGTTTACTGGCCGATTGATGAGCCAACCGATTACTGGCTTTTGAAATAAATTTGTAACGTGAGTAAAAGTCAATCGATAAACCTATTTAGCGTAAACTACTAATTAACCAAATAAAGATGCGATTTAAAGTTACCTCTTTCGAAGAAGTAATCAAGCTACAATAACAATTACCTACACTGCACATGATGGGAGAAGGAATGCCTCCACACCCCTAGACACAGGCAGGCACATCTCCCTTTCTCGAAACAGATTTCTCCCATTCTCTTACACTTAATATTTTATTTTAAGTATTTCTCCGGTCTTCATTCTTTCGTTCAATGAGTACCAGTTCGGACCTCTCTAGATTCAATAAGATAATGGGGACTTTTAGCAAACCGTTAGTGGGTTTCATGTACCGCACTACCGGAGCATTTTTAGCGCGCGCCCCGCTGTCACGGTATCAACCGGGCGCTTCAAATGCTCCGGTATCGCGGTACACGGAACACGGTAACAGTTTGCTATGAAGTCCCCTATGTCTCCTTTTCTCCTCACGACATGAAGCACGTCGTGGGGGGAAGGAGGAGGGGGGGGGAGTTTTTCCTTCCTTTGCACAACTCACCTATTTATTGGTCTCCTCCCAATAAACCCATGAACGGCAAACACGACTCGCGCGCCAAATACGCCTCGTTAGCAACCTCTTTTAGGCTATTGCCACCGGCTCGTGACAAAACAAGGTAATAGAGTCGCAGAGAGGATGAGAACAAAGAGGACATCTACGTCCTCTTTGTCTCATTCAGCCAGAACTTTCTACTTTCGATAACACTTTGGCGTCTCGCGAACTTCGAGGATGCACACGAAACCAAAGCACGACGGAAGGCAACAAGCGCGTGCCTGGAGCCGGACATCCGAAAGAGACGCCCCGCTGCCCTCGTCCTGTCGGTAGTTTGTTTTGACCAGGAATCCAAATGAGTGTTTCTACCACTGGGCGCGAGTCCCTTATGCAGATGTGGACGGTTTATATTCTCACGGCACAGTTGGGTTGTAATTCAATCGCTAAAATTTATTTACTCGTTTTAATAATTTCTAGTTGTAATTTAAGACTTTTATTCGACAAAAATCGTGATCGTAGTGGAATTACTTTTAGCGGCCGTACGTATAACAGCTATTTTTTTATTATTGTTTTATCACGCTGGAATTCAGTTAATACGGAGTCGCTGACAGGACGAAAAACGGTGGGCGTCAGTTTTATGGAGTTTCTGCCGCCAGCTTTTCAGGCTTCGGGAAGCGTCAAGGCTGAGCGCCGAACGCGTATGCGCAGCTGAGCAACGGTCGAAGAGCAACAGCGAGGTGCCCAGGTGACGCCCCACATATAGTAACACGCGAGCGGAATCAGAATGAAGAGAGAGAGAGAAAAAAATAACGATATTTTTGGATTGTGCCGTGTATACACATTGTGCAGTGTATACACATTTCATAAAATATATTTTCATAACCCAGTGCTCAAACAGGAACTCTTTTTACAGCCTTCTTACCTTTCATCCCGGTTTGATCACCAGTACAAAGTTGCCATACCTCATTGCAGCACTAACGTATTTTTTTTATTCTTTCTTGCCAAAAACTTGTTCAGAGTGGAACCACCTTCCCCCACACATCGCCGCGATTGAAGATGTTTCTGCTTTCAAGGCAGCCATAATCGATTACTTCTATAACTCTGCAATTTGTTGATTTTGTTGATTTATTTCTTTTCTTTTGTTTTGTTGTTGTTGTCTATTTTTTGTACTATGAATTGATCATTTGTACTTTGTAAACCCATTGTCCCCACCCCCTCTGTAACGCCCAATGGGCCCTGAGGGTAATGAAATAAGTAAATAAATAAATAAATAAATATCTTAGATCGGTGGAAGTCGTCTATGTCTTTCCCGCCAATTCGGTTCTTTCACTGCCCACACTCTAAAAAAAGCCCGTGCGTCTTCTTTCCCGCACAACACTTGAGAGCCAATCACGCAACTTACGGAGGCAGCTCAGCCAATGACGATGCCGAAGCATCTGTTTAGACTAAAAAACGCAGTCTGAGTTGTGACATTAAGCAATGCAAGACGTCACGCTTGCATTGCTTAGTGTCACAACTCAGATCTGCGTTTTTTGGTCTAAACAAATGTTTCGGCATCGTCATTCGCTGAGCTGCCTCCGTAAGTTGAGCTGATTGGTTCTCCGAGTGTTGTGCCTGAAAGTAGACGCACATACTTTTTTAGAGTGTACGTTCAAACACAACTACATCACTTACACTCATTGAACTGCAGTAATAAAAAAATTCGCCGACAATCTTATACTCAGTTTCACGTTAAAGTCCGACCGCCGCCGAGGTATATACGATCCAATGTAGCCAACCAACCAAGCGGCGCCAAAGGTGCATAGTCACGCGCCCGGGCGCTTTTGTGCGTTTGCCAACAGCGGCTAAACCATTCACGCACAATGAATGCGCCATGATCCTGCACTTTCTTTTTTTAAAGGGGTGAAATGTTTTTAACGTTAATCCCCCCATCCCAAGATATTGTCCATCCGTCCGTCCGTGCATTCCCCGCTAAATTTAGCGGGGAAATTGATGTCACGTGACCTATACACCAATTCAGTTTCCCCGCTAAAATTGGCAAGAAAATTGATGTCACGTGACATCAATCAAACGGGAAAGGAGGGGGGGGGGTAGACAGCATTTCTGTGCCTGTTTCACTCTCCTTCGCTCTCAGGCAGGGTGGAGATTGAAAATCAATATAATGATTTAAATCAAACCTTTCCCAGAAAAATAATCTCGAAAATATATTCTTATTGAACGTTTGTCTATATTTTATTTTTCTATGTGCATTTTGTTTTGTGTGTGAATCAAAGAATTAATCGAGCAAGAAAGATTTATATAAAAGTGAACACGAGCAAAAAGAAGCGCTGCTCTGAGAAAAGCGGAGCGATGAGCTTGCTTATACTTGTTAGTGAGCGCTTTGGTAATGATGTAAGTTTTAATGTAAGTTTAGAAAGAGTTATATACGTAAAGACAGGAGACGGGACAACACATCTTTCACTTTCAACAAACAATGATTTGTTTCGTTGTTTTCTTTTCTTTCGTAAACGACGTAAACTCCTATTGCAACAAAATCTGAAAGCAAAAGAAAGAAACGAAAACGAGGGATGTAAAGTCCATACTGCACTCAATCAGGTAAGAACTCATAATAAAAATCAAATGAAGTTTTATAGCTAGCTAAAATAATTGAGCTGTTTTTGTTTGAGTATGGCGGGGATTATAGCAATGAAACGATTGTTAATTCAACTGTACATTCCATTCACATTAGTTATTTTTTCGCATTGGTATCAGTGATCGAACGAATGAATCAATCAATCTGCCATGTTTAAAAATACATCTTGTTGTAAATAACCATTATTTCTTAGGTACAATAATATATATACAAATTAATGTGTTTTAAGTCAAATAAATTTGTTTTAAATCAAATAAATCTTGTTTATGTTGTCTTTATCGTGTTTTTCTTTCTTTTCTTTTTTGCTATTGGATTTATTATTATGTGTACACCAGCTCGCCATACATTTTAAGCATACATTTTGTTAATCTTAGTGGTCTTCGCAAAGAAGAAAAAAATGATCATATGATGTTTAGAATTTGGCATCCTATGATACGATTATTTAAGTTAGTAAAGTTCAAAATGTCTAAAATGTGACGAATGCAAAACACCGTACATGAATCTCCGACGGGTAGACAAGAAACTGACCAATTCATTTCGTCCCGTAAAAATTCTCTCGCTTCGGTTAGTTATTGAAGTACATGTACGTCAGCTATTAAGCAAAAGTAATTCCGAAGTAATTGAATTCCATTTTAAAGTAACGTACTATTGTAATGCATTCATTTTGGAATACTATAGTGACCCTGATCTTTCTTTTTCTTTTTTACAAGTTTTGTAGCTATATATTTGCATTTGGGATTAAATTGTATTTATACGATGTAGGTTACCCAAGTATATCTCAATGTCATGTCTAAACCAGGCCGAACCTCGACCACGTTACGCAAACCGCGTCCTCGGGCACGCCTTCCTTTTGGAGCTTTCAAAAGAGACCGGCTGTCACGAAGAGCTGAGCTCGGCTCGCGCGTCTGGTGATAATGACGTGGTAATACGATAGAGGCTACACTTATCAAGAACCCACTGCAAACGTACTACAGCGAGTCAAATTATACCAAGTGAAACGCCCAATTACGCCATCGTTTCCTGCGCTCGGCGTCTGGGTTTTACAACACCGAAAATTATTATAATTTGTGGAAGCCTGCTGTTAGGGTACGAAAAGTGTGTGCGTTCTCTGGCACTTACCAATAATGGGCGCTAAAAAGAGGGGGGGGGGGGGGAAGGCAATCAATAACTTTACGTAACACGCTTCCGAAAGGAAAAAAAGTCCCACAGCGGAAGTTTATCTCCTGTAAAGCTGGAATCCACCCAATTTATCCCCAGACTCTCCATCCCAGGAATGACCTTTAGGACGTGGTGATGGGGCCCTGATTTCGTTATAAAGAAATACCTTTTCCACGTTTTCTGGTGCGAAACGTCAAAGTACGCGATACGTCTTGGAGATAAAGCGTGCACTTTGATTTACACGTGACGCCATTGCACCTTCCTGGTGGTCATTTCAACAGAAGGTACGTGTTCCGCAGCAAGTTCACCACAATAGTGAGTATTATGTATACGAGCAAAACGCAAGCGCTGTGCGTTTTCGTTAGCATTGCGTTCTCCACGCTGCGCATGCGCGAATTCTCTATGCGCAAATCCAAGGCCGCAGTTTGGGCTCCGCGCACGCGCAGTGTGAGACACGCAAGCTAACGCAAACGCACAGGGCTGCGCTCGCTCGTATACGCAATACTAAAACTCACTAATGACAGCTGATGGGACCTTCAGTTGTATTTGTGGAAGGACGTGTCTTCATGAAACGTACGCGACGAACCGTCCGAGGAGGAAGTGACTTGGGATGAAGCGTGGTCGAACCCTCAAGTTAATTAATCGTATGTACCGGCGTAATACGTGTCACCCTACACGACGTTCATTTCGTAAAATTCGAACCCAATAAACTGCGTACTCGCGCCGCCGCCCCGGATTTCCATCCGAACTCGCTCTCAGGCTTCCCCAGCCCATCTCGCCTCACCCAAAATCATCTCAATTACCATTTCCTCCGTTTACGTCCTGATCAGATCAGTCATCGACGCAGCTTTTGTGAAAGTCGCGTGCACCGACGACGTGTTTCCGCGTGCGCGCTCGCTCGCCACGCTCCCGTGCCGCTCGCTTTTAACGACGGACGACGCGGCTTCCGCCCGGCGCCAATCAGGGCGCTCGCGCACACCGCCCCCCTACGGCACGTCTAGCGATAGGGCCTCACGAGGTGCGGCGGCACGACGACCTTCCTGTCGTTCCGGATAAAACGAGCGCTCCGCCGAACGACCGGGGACAAACCGCGGACGGCGCACCGTTGACGATGTTGTCGGCGCTCTCGCTAGCGCTCCTCTGCGCGGTCGGGGCCGGCTTTGGTCCCGTCGCACAGGCCGGGGCACCGCTCCAGATCGACTGCGTCCAGGACGAGTCCGCCGAGCGTCTGCAAAACTTCACCTTCAAGGATATCCTGGAGAAGGACACCATCCCCCTGAGCAGGTTCAGGGGCTACGTCGCTCTGGTGGTGAACGTTGCCACCTACTGAGGCCTGACCCCGACCTACCTGCAACTGAATGCACTGCAGGCCAGGTTCGGGGAAAGGAACTTCACCGTGCTCGGGTTCCCTGCAACCAGTTTGGAAAGGTGGGTGGGAACACTTTTATTTGTGCGTGTATGGCGGGTTGTGTCCTTCGCCTGTATGTTTCTAGGAGAGAAGATTTTGTCAATGGGTTGTATTGGGATGCTAGCGTGCTGGAAACCTGTCCCGCACAAAAACGTTGATAAGGAAACTAATATCAAAGCATTAGCCGAAGCCGCGATCGCTTGCATCAAGCACAAGAACGGAACAGTTTTTGGAAACAAAAGCGTTGAAAAGCGTTACTCTCCTGTAAAAGTACAAGCTGCCCCCCCCCTCCCCCCCCCCCCCCAAAAAAAAAAATGTTTTTTTTGTTTTTATTTTTGTTGCAAAAATATTTTACGCGTTGCTGAACGATCATTCTCAAGCAGATTCCAAAGTTTCAGCACTAACCGGTATCTTATTCATAAGTTATGTATAGGGCTGGGCGATTGATCGATTAATCGTTTAATTCTTTAATCGCGATCAATATTTTTTAACCGGTTAATCGGTTGAATTGTGACGAACCAAAACAAAACAAGAAAAACACATTACACGCTTTCCTCATCTGGCAAACTTGGATTGGAAAAAAAAGACCACAAATTTTAACAGAGTTCTGAAGTAGTCAAGTGATTCTGGTGATGCATTTTATGTATCTAAAGCTGACGCGGCACTCGCGTCCAATACAAACTCAGAGTATGTGAGCAAGCAATGGCGGAGAGGCGTTGGCGCGGACTTTTAGAACGGGTTTATTCACGGGGCCAATTTTGGACATTCCGTCAGCTGAGTTTCCCTCCAAACTAGCGACAACACAAAGAGGGGGACGACACGTCTACATGGTTAGCGGGGTGTCGACAGCCGCAGGGCCCGGCGTGGCCTTTCCTCGGCTCAGGCCAAAAGGCCTGTCCAAACAGGACACTTTAGAAATCGTGAGGCGATACGACTCCGTCAAAAATCGTGGAAGTTGAAACGTCCGGCAGCCCGGCAGTCCGATGTCTATTTCGAACGCTACCAAGCAAACATCACGATTTTCCTCGTCGCTTCCTCCGCTTTTCGGTGACCTCGGAGCTCGTCAGACTTGACGTCACACGCGACTTGCCAATGCTGTTCATGTATGTTCTGCCGGGCTCTTGTATCCTGGACCGTGCTCCAAAATTCACCCGATTTTACTTCAGGGTAAGGGTTTTGTAACTTTGCTTTCGAAAACCTTCCCGCGTCTAGCGTCGCGCTATCTGTATTATCATGTGACACGACTCGTGGGAGTAACTTGGATCTATTTTGGCAAGATTTCGAACACAGCCCTTCCTTTTCCCGTTTTCGGAAAAGCATCGGAGGCGTCGAGCGATTGACCGACAGCCAACAGAGCTTTTGAGTGGCTGTCCGTGACCCAACGTGATGAGCATTCTCAAGACTCCCTTGGAGGACACGGGCGAACTTTGATGGAGGGAACTTTCCCCCGGAAAACAAAAGCTTACGGCCGGAAGCTGACCGCCGCACGACTTATGTCGGAGTCGTGTCGCCTCACGATTTTTGAAGTATCGTGTTTGGACCGGCCTCCTCGAAGAAAATCGCCGGGCACACTCCAAGAGCTGCAGAGCCCACATAGTCGAAACTGCGTAGCAGCAAGCAACTGCGGATGATTAGACCGAGAGGGTCAAAATCACAAAATAAGATTGTTGTTGTTGTTGTCGTTCTCTTTCACTCTGGAATTCGGAGTAGACAATTATTCTTGTATTCTACGATTCCTTTAACGAGTGTCCTAATCTGCAGTTGGTTGGGTCGAGGACACATGAGCAACAATTTAAACTGATAAGTTCCTCGATAGGGAAGGGGCGCGGAGTATCCTACGCCATTTATACTGGCTTCACTGTTAGACACTACACAGACGTGGAGGAGTACACCACTATGAAGGGAAAACTTTAGGTGAAATTCAAATTTCATGTAAGCTGCAGGGGCGACGTTTGCAACCCACAGCAAGGCGAGAAGATTAAATCTCATACGGTCACTTCAACGCCGAGCGAGTGTCTGTTTAGCGCAGCAGTGACTAGTGTGAACAAGCAAATGAACTCGTTCCTGCCGGAGGATATCAACTAACTTCTCCGCATCTACAAGTGGAAAAATGAGCTGTAAGTCTCGTTGGACTGTTCTCAAGAACACATCAAGTTTGAACCCTAATTGAAAATATATACATTGCGTCGTCTGATACATAGTAATTTATTTGTATTTTTTTTAAATCAGCAAGAGCCAGAGGCCAGATTTCCGAAACTTTCTTACGACAAAAAAGTTCGTAAATGTATCTTACGGCAAAGTTACGAACTTCAAAGTATTCCGAAGCAAAATGTTCGCCAGTCTTGCGTAAGTTACGACGGAATCCGTAACTTGCGCAAAACTTACGAACATTTTGCTTCGGGAATACTCAAAAGTTCGTAACTTTGTCGTAAGATATATTTACGAACTTCTTTGTCGTAAAAAAGATTTCGGGAATCTGGCCTCAAAGTGCAAGTCTGTAATTTTTAATATATTGTGCATGGAAACTAGCGAAACTGATTTATCGATTAATTAATCGAATAAAGTGTGCCAATAAATCGGGTTAAAGCTTTTTAATCGACGCCCAGCCCTAGCTTATAAGTGATTTTCTGAGATTTTCAGCGGGAAAATGGCGGCAGACAGAGCTCTCGAATGCACTATGGCGCCCGTTACCGAAAACGGGCGAAAATAGGCCCCATTTTCTCGTTGAAAACTTTAGAAAATTACTTATGACTTTTGAATAAGATAACAGTTAGTGTTAAATCCTTGGCACCTGGTTCGGACCTCTAGCGTTCCATTGAGGCGGAGAATGAGCATTCGGCAATGCATAGTTTAATTTTGCGTAAAAAAAACAAAAAAAACGTGTAAATGTTTTTGGGGGACACACTGTATATGTTACAGTTCTAAAGGAACTCATTATTGTTTGAGGCCAGGAGGAGTGTTGCGACTGACCAACATGCCCAGAACTAAATATCAGGATAAAGATATATTGCTTGTTGCGTGTGAGAAAGAGTAGGAGTCGCTGAATACTTGAATACTGTAAAGGGATCCATTCTGCAGCTTCTGAAGGCGAAACTGATTTATTAAAAAAATGGTGGCTTAAAGTGGCGGTGCAACGATATTCAATTGGAATTCTTTTCACTTTACACGAGTTTACTAGCACAAATGGAACCCGAATATACTCGCACGCATTGCCATTGACCAAGAAACCTCTTTGTTGTGGTGTAATTTCAAGGATAAAAGCGAGCGTCTTATTTCACTCTCTCCTTCGCAAAACCTGATGACGTAGCTGGGGGTACCAGTACTCCCCCAGTGACGATATTTGAATGCTGCTCGTATATTGAACCCGAGCATTGCGTGAGCACTCGATTTGGGCTCGTGAAAATCGATAGCTGGACAAGCGTTCGGGTAGTGGCCCGTGTCCAATCGCGGCAAATGACGACAATAGCCGAACCCTAACAATGTCTGGAACTCAGCGCGTGTCCTGTGCTTTGCCAACCTCAGCACGTGGCTTTAATCAACATTGGTGGCATACATTCGGCTCCAGATCACGTGGCCGCTTGGTCTTGCTGCGAGTTGGGGCGATGAACGCCGCTCGCTTTTTCTTTGTTTTTTTCTTTCTTCTGCGACGTTTATTGCGTGGGGAGAAAACCGAACGCACGTTTTATTGGTCATCAATTTCAGGGATTCGTTCTAAGTGGCATTCGCTCAAAGTACAACAATAAGGAAAAACAGACATAAGGAAGGTTGAAATAAGTAAACAGATTAACCAACTGGTAGAGGGGATAATTGTTTTATTATTATTTCCTTGTAAAGTAACACGAGCTCTTGACGTCCTCGAAGGCACATTAGTTAAAACGCAAGCTAGATGATGAAATCGTGATTAATTTTCGAGAGCAGCCATTTTATAAGCCTCAAGTTCCTTGCACGTAGCCTACACATGTGATCTAATCTCGTAACCGAGTGATTGAGTGTCGATGACTGAAAGATAAAGGAGTCAGCTTGGGTGTTTTTCTTCGCTGCGGGGGTTTCTCTGAGATACGTGTGAGTAAAGTCGTGGAAGGGAAGTTTAGTGGCGAGTGGAACCCTGACATGATAATGGTAATCATGTTTCAAGTCGACATGAGGATACGCCCAACGCTCGGAGTCGACGCCGTCTCGTTTGAACTGTTCTTCACGAGCAGCCATAGCGTCCCAAGAGTCAAGTACTTTGGAGGAGTATCACGAACTACATATTTAATATACAATGCTGTCAAGGCTACTGACGCCGCGGTGCGTGGCTTCATCTATACGGTTTCGTTTGGGCGAGAACGCGTGCAAATGATCAACGAGATCAAGCCCCATGCTCGCGCCTGGCAGCTTTGACAGCGTTGTATAGGGGGTATTCACTGGCGGCCATAGCTGTGTGCGCGACTGCTGATCCCGTGTTGATGTAGTGCTTCCACAGTCCTTTTGGGACGTGCATTCCGCACCATCAAGATTGCCGGTCTTTGTAGCCTATTAATGTGAGCTGGTTCTGAGCATGCGCTCTAAACATCGCCCTTAAATATGGCGTTCAGTGAATACCAACTACAGACCTCTCCAAAAAAGGGCTCGTAGCCGGTTTTATTTTCAGTGTTCGGATTGGCTCGTTTTCCGAAGCGACGAACGTGCGTGTGCTGGGCTGAGGAGATCGCACGCTGGGCTGAGGACTAAACATTGGAATGGTGCATAGAAATTTCCACTGTTTACAAAGATCACAGTCCACACGTGCTAAATCACAGCACAAACACACCAATGAACGCGCCCTCAAACGCTTTTATGGAAAAGTGTATATATTAAGTACAAAACGGAGTATAGACCAACACGCGTCCCTGACGTCACGCAGCTGCGGTGGCGCTGTCGACGGCACGGCGCATGCGCAGATGCTTCACTTCACGCGAATCCGTTTTCTGCGCACGCGCAGTGCCCACACCTGCATGGTGTGGGCAAACGCGGGTTTGTTTGTAAACAGCGTGTCGGTCTCTAGCTAGAATAACGGAGTAAAGCTGGGATTTGTGGAGTGTTCTTTTTATTCATATCCGCCCCCCCCCCCCCCAAGTTTCGACTTTTGAAATAAGCAAATGCAACTTCACGACTTAATTATTCGCACATATTAATACTGCAGGAAATTGCTATACGAGAAACCTCACGTCGTTAGGCGGGTGACATTAGGGACTTTTTGCAAACCGTTACTGTGTTCCGCGTACCGCCCTACCGGGGCCTTTGAATCATGCTTTTAATTGCGCGCCCGAGTGATCCCGTGACCGCGGGGCAGCATCCTTCAAAGGCTCCGGTGCGGTACGCTCTACGCGGAAAGGTGACATACGAGGCTATGGCCCCGAAACACTTCCTTTGCCTTTCCCTTCTGCAATACTCTCACTCACTCGGAACACTGTAACGGTTTGCTAAAAGTCCCCAATAATACCTATCTCCAAACAGTTCGAAGTAGCCGAAACATGATACGTGCTGTCGACGCGACGCGATGCTCAGCGACGCGACCTTGCCCCTTCGACGAGTGAGAGACCATGCCCACTTAGAATGACCGCTGACAGAAGCCCTGTGATGGAGCGATGTATAACTCAATTTCAAGCGTTCTTGGCAGCCTGTATGCGCATACAAATGCGTTCACATTTTACGTGCGTCCATACTATACAGATACGTTGATCTAACTTCCGCGTAGACGCGCGTACCTACGTGGAAAGAAAAGAAAAAAATACCGTGTAATGTGGTTGTTGTGAAGCTAGAATGACGTCCCGTCCAGCACGTCGTATACGTCCAAGACACTTTCCTCGGAAAGCCTTCAAGTTTAATGGAGTCCTCCGCCAAATGCCCTTCTCCTCATTAGCAATGCAATCTCGGCGTTCGTAGGTGACACGGAGTAACGACAAACGAACTGCGCGTTAGAGGCTGTTTACAGTTATCCCATTAATGCAGCGAGTGGAAATTCAACGGCGACCTTGACAGCGCATATACGAGATGCGGTTCTTGCGTCACGGGTGGCGCGACAAGTCAAAACGGCGCTGGCGACGGACTCTGTGAGGCAATTGCTTACGACGAATTCCGCCGGTCGTTTTGGAAAGCTTCAACCGAGATATCTGCCCGCGTATTACGACGCGCGTGACAGCGGGATTGAGTTACCCTCGGCTATGCTTCGGGGGCTCCGAGAGTTTGCTATAACGTCGAGTGGACATTCGCCCTCGCCTCATGATTGCGTCGTAGTGCAAACTACTTCTCGGAAAACAATTAATGGATACTATGAAGCAAGGTATACGTCCGACTGAAACGGAAAGTTGTCCGGACATCGTGCGGGCTTTCGAATAAATCGTCTTAGCGCGTAGGGGTAATGCAATTAGACTATTGACGATTTTCATCGCGTGTTTTTGAACCTGCTTTCACGGCTTCGTGTCTTAACCGCCAGGCGTTGCGGACATCTGATTCGCTCGAGAAGTGCTGGACAGTGAACCTGCCACCACAGTGTTCTGTTCCAGCTGCTATAGGTGCCCATAGCCTCCTATATACTGACAATGCCTGGCAGATCGCCGCGAGAAGCGGCTGCCGAAATGGAAAAGATGGAGCGGCAGACAACGGATGAGAGGAGAGCCACGTGACTGGCGCCCCGCTGCGGAGAGACAACGAAACACACATCTTCCGAGCGAGCAAGTGTGTTTCGGATGCTCGCCGCTGCGAAAGCTGTGCGCTGAAGTCCAGGCTCCCCGAGAAAAGCCTCTTTGATGCTCTGTGCTACCAGATCCTCGCGCTCCAAATCTGCGACCGGGCACTCTATGGCTCCGTCGTCGAACTGCCAGGATTTGTGAGCCGTCGATTTCGCCGAAGCCGTCGATAGTCATCGTCGAAGCGAGAACGGCAGGGAGGCGTTTCAGGTGTTCCGCCTCCAGCGCGAACTTCCTGCCTTCGGCAATGCTCCGGCGATCTCGTGTGCCTCGAGCATGCACGCGCAGTCCAAGCACGGCGGAAGCCAACGAGCGCGTGCTAAAGGACGGGCGTCCAAAAAAGAAAAAGATGCCCTGCCATTCCTGTCATATCGGTGAATCTACAGAAATAACTAAACCAGAAAGGGCAGGTGGTTGAAGCTCACTTTGTAGTGACATGGTACCGTTCGAGACTTCAGGGAAACGATTGCAAGAGGTTCGGCGCTTCTCCATTGAAGTCCTACTTTTTTTAGGAAATAGACTCTGCTTCTTAAGATGTCGAAACGAGACCAGCGACTATTGGTACATGTCTGTATACCTAATAATAACGCTTCTGATTACCTCGATTGTGATTTGCTAAATAGAACGTTGAAAATATCTGGAGCTCGCAGAATTTACTTCTTTTTTTTAGAGCGCAGCTCTTAGGCGCCCGTTTCCGGCTTGAGCGGCGTCGGCGTCGCCGTCGCCGTCGGCGTAACAGCGCGGTGCATGATGGGTAAATTTCCCCACTAAATTTAGCGGAAAATTTTCCTTGCTAAATTTAGCGGAAAATTTTCCCCGCTAAATCTAGCGGAAAATATTCCCCGCTAAATTTAGCGGAAAAGTTTTCCCGCTAAATTTAGCGGAAAAGTTTTCCCGCTAATTCTAGCGGAAAACTTTTCCCGCTAAATCTAGCGGAAAATTTTCCTCGCTAAATCTAGCGGAAAATTTTCCCCGCTAGATTTTTCTTTTTTCCTTTGGGTAAGACGATAGTAATTTGAATCACCGTCCATCCTAGTTAAAACCAGCTATATGTCTCTTGTCCCCTTTTGCGTTCACATACCAAGATGTTTAACCAGCACGCTCTCCTAATCCTATCTATGCTATGTTTAGTTTTAGTCAAGTTTTACGCTAATTATATTATAAAAATAATACAAATAACAAAACGTATTGTTTTACTCCAGTTTACTCGTAACTAGCGATAATGCCATATGAACTTATAAGCAATTTTATTTATGTGCTGACAATTTGTGAGTGTTACTGGGGATGTCTAAGACATTATTACCAATTTTCTAGGTAAGACTGTTAATTGTTTTATGGAAATAATTTGACTTTTTTTTTATCTGGCCTACTCTAAAGCTTCGCTGCACGTATACATATTGCTAAATAATCGACACTGCATCTTATAAATAAAATGACAAATACTTACATGCAAAATACTGTAAAATCTCACGATAACGCTTTGTTCCAAGCAGTTGCTAGGATGGCGGCGGGATATCTCCGATCACTTCGTTTAACGACGAAAATGGGCGAGCTTGCTTCTAACGATACGAAAATGCTGATTCTGCGGGAACTGCGGCTGAGGAACGGGACAAAGGAGTAGAATTAACAAGCGGCCCATAGCTTCTGTTGTTTGCTCTCGCTCGTAACCGAAGCTCGCGCCCTTGCGTGTATGCATTTCCTCATTGCATAATATTCCTGTCTAAGTTGCTCTCTGCACGACATTTCACTTTTTCTTTTCTTCTTTTTTTTTTTGCCATTACATTGTTTCGCACGGGAAACAAAAATTGTGACGTTTGGATTGCACGACGCTGTGGGCCAGCAGCACGTACTATCGACAACATTTATTTGCCAAATTCGTTGACGAATTACACGACGTGTCAAATAGCATATGTACACGAAGCACGCAGCGCGAATTCGATGCCACCTAACAACAACCAACCAGGTCCCTGTTTAAGAAATATAGTTCCTGTTTTTTTATTGCTTTTTAACCCAAAACTAAACCAAAAAATTTTATTTTCTTTTTTTTACAGTGGAAGAGAGACGTTGTTTGTTTTTGTTGCTTTCTGTTCCACTGCAAAACTTTTTGCTTCCTTCTGCCCCAGTTTTGGGTTAAAAAGCATCATGATAAACTTCTCATCAGCACGCCTCCGCACTGACTGTTTTTTTTAATATTTAATTTGAATTTATTATACATTTGGTTGCATGTTTAAGGCTTTCGATGTCTACGAGTGAAAAATTTGTTATCCATATTTCTCTCTATATCTCTTTCTCTCGTCCTTCCACGTGCCCAAGACATTCCATGTTAGGAGTTTCTTAGAGTTTTCTTATACCAGCCTTAACCCAAGCGCGTGTGTGGTTGTCTTCCGCTTGCAGCAAGAGCCCGGTAGCCTCCAGGAGATTCTGAATGGGATCAAGTACGTGCGTCCGGGCAACAACTACGTGCCCAACTTTCCCATGTTCCAGAAGATCGAGGTGAACGGGGAAAACCAGCATCCGCTCTACACTTTCCTCAAGGTGGGTGCGAGTCGTAACCCTAAGTGTAACACGCCGTAGCTCTAGAAGAACCAAACCCGCTCGGGTGACTGGATGTACGGAAAGAGACTGAGGGAGAGGGGAGATGAAAGCGCGTGATGACGTCAGACCGCCGAGCTCCGAGTAAAAGGATGGCGGGTTTTATAAATTACTTTATATCATTTTCTTTACATGTCACGAGAAATAGTATTGTACGACATCTACGATATTGGCCGCGGCGTTGTTAGGACACGAGAGTCACGCGGTAACTTACCTACCTAATAACCTGAGAAGCACTTTTTTGTCAAATATCGGAGATTTGTAGCTCGCCTCAAAAATAAGCCAGAGCAGTTGGTAATTGTTGTATTTCAAAAGGATATTACTTTAACTCGCGCTGTTCGATGGCAAAGTAAGTTGTGAAGGGCTCTCAATAGTGAAACAAGGAGCACAAGAGCCATACGAGCCAATTCCTGGGTGTGACGTCATCGTGAGTGGATCCCCGACTTGGCGTCGCGCTCGTTGCTGCGAGACGGGCTAACGGCGATGCTTCCGAAAAAAAAAAAGGAGGGGGGGGGGGGCACAGGGGCGATATTGGTTAGCCCCAAGTGATGTCGGTGGCCACTGGGGAGAAGGTGGCGACTAATCGCGTGTCAACTTCACTACATTTTTTAGAAATGCCCGCGCGTCTACTTACCCGCAAAACACTCGAAGAGCCAATCTCTGCGATCTACGAAATCTGCTCAGCGAATGATGAGGCGGAACATCTGTTTAGTCCTCAAAATTAAGTCTGCGCTGTGGCATTAAGCAATGCAAGCATGGCGCTTTGCATGCGTAATGCCAAAGCGCAGACTTAATTTTTAGGTGTAAACGGATGTTCCGCCTCATCATTCGCTGAGCTGATTTCCTAGATCGCAATGATTGGCTCTCTGAGTGCTTTGTGGGTAAGTAGACGCGCGGGCATTTCTTAGAGTGTAACTTCGTTTCCAGCTCATGTTCAGACGCAGCCCACGCTATGAGCTAATGGGACAAGTCAAGCAGCGTAAAAGCGCAAGTCACTAAGCCTTTTTCTGTTTGCGATTGGTTAAGGGATGATAAAACATGTGCAGAAACATGAGGAACGCCATGATGGTGCGCTCTTGACGCTCTCTGATTGGTATCATCAGCTCGTAGCGTTGGCTGCGTCTGGACTTAAGGCCCATTCACGCACTTGCAACCGAGTAGGACGGAGAAAGACAAGACCGGTTTGGAAGCCTCTAGCGACGGCTTAGGACCTGCTTCGCAGCAGCGCATCCGGTCCTAAGGCGTCGCAAGAGGCTTCGAAACCGCTCTTGCCTCGGTCGGTCCTACTCAATTGCAAGCGTGTGAACGGGCCTTTTGGAGCGAAACGAAGTAGAAATTACCTCAGTTCTGGAACTCCCGCGCAGGGGGCTACCCCCATTTCACTCCCTCCAGACTTCCTCCCGTCGTTTGAAGCGCCATCTAGATATTCGTTTTAAAATTGTGCGTTCCATTGAGCAGAGCCATAGAGCTATACACGGCTCTGCCATAGAGTACGCTGAAGCGCCATCTAGACGCACTGCTTTGAAACATACGTGTTGAAATACACTGCAGTTACCATAGCAGCCGTCTCCCAAACACAGTGGCGCGTCGAACGACGGGAGACGTGAGGAGGGGAGACGGGGTACTGCTCCTGCGATTGTAGCGTCTATGGGCAGTCCCGTGACCATGGGCTAATCGAGTGACGTTGTCGCGAGCCCATATGGAAGCGGTGCGATATCTCTGGGTCACGTGACCACAGCAAAATGCGCGCCTCACTCTGACGTCTTCTCTCTGTAATGTCGTATGACCTTGACGGTTAACAAATAAATAAAATACACAGCCTATCTTTTTTTTTTTTGCCTTACAGATACGATTTTAAAAAAAAAGCCGTAAGAGCTGCATCAATTCGGTTTCTGCAACCGAGTTATACGGCTAGGGGGACATAGTATACGGTGCTAATCGTCACGATAAGTTATATAAATAATTAAATATGTTAAATTTGTTGAAATGAACATATGGTTCCAAATAGAAACTTGCTGAGCGTCATCGAAAACCACTAAATCTGTCATTTTTAGAAATACTTTGAGCGCGTGGGAAGCGATGTAGTGCGCTAAAGGTACCACACGCGCAACCGGTACAAGGCTGGCGTTGAGAAAAACCGGGTGATAAGAGACGGGAAAACCGCGTGGGCTCGTTAACGCACCGGTAGCCTTGCTCCTGCTGCCGCACGAGTGGTAAATTTAGCGCTCCGTCGTGATTCCCACGTTCTCCAAGTGTTTCTAAAATTCTTATTCGGTGGTTTTCGACGGCGCCCAGCAGGTTTCTACTTGGAACCATATGTTTATTTTTAGTAATTAAACAGTTAGCTAACTTATTTTCGTTTGCCGAGTTATCGTGACGATTAGCCGCCAATATTATGTCCCATTGGCCATATGACTCACCTCCACAGACCGAATTAATGTAGCTTTCACGTTTTTTTTTCTTAAATAAATTTTAAAGTTAAAAAAAAAAGTAAAGAGTTTTCGGCTTGTGTTTCCTCTTAGTTTCGGTGTGATGGTGGGCTCTAGAAAGCCTCAATTTGTCACTGAATAGAACGGGGCAAACTTTTATGTTTTAGGTAAACATAAACCTGCAACAAAACATTATAAAAATAATTCCAAATTTTAAGGGTGAAAAAAAAATGCAGGCAGTAGTAGTAACGGGCTTATTTAGGGAAGTCACGAATTCCAACGAGAGTTGACGTGCTGGTTTGTTACCTAGTGAGAAAAAAGGGGGAGAAGGGGGTAATTAGAGATATAGATGCACAAAACGTAGTGCCACTAAAGCGTTTCATAATTGAACTTATAACCTAAAGACACCGCTGTAACATGAAAAACACGGTACACCAGGAAGCAATCTTTGTGGTCTCTATACTGACTCTCACAATGCAAAACCCGGTCACCCCCGTTCTCACCAGCAGGGTCTCTCTTCATCTCTTGTTGCAGGGTCGTTGCACCTCGCCGAATCCGGTCTTCAGCCCCAAGGATAAACTCTTCTACTCGCCCCAGAACAACAACGACATCCGTTGGAACTTCGAGAAGTTCCTGGTTGACAGGCGAGGAGTGCCGGTGAAACGCTACGAGCCCCGCTACTCGCCCGAAGAGGTCGCTCGCGACATCGAGGTCCTCACAAGATCGAGCTAGACAGCCTCTGCGTCGAGCAGGACGAAGGGGAACAGAAACACCCCGTGTACGCATGAAACAGTACCTCAATCAGTCATCTGTTGTTGTTTTTTTATCTTTGTTTTTACATTGTTACCAAGTCATTCCATTCTTCAATGATGTATTATTTGTTGTTTAAAAACTCGTGTTTCTTTATCGAAACACCACTGAAAAGCTGACGTTGGGTTCGTCCGTTCACCACTTGTTGGGGAGTAGTCAGGGTAGCCCGTATGACGAATAGTTCTCAAATCACATGAAGGAACAGTTCTGAAAATGGCTGTCGGCAAGCCTCCTTGTGCATTCGGGGTCTTGATGCTCCGACGGTTCTGGCTACCATGTGACGGCTCATCCATCGGCGCTGTCGTGCGAACGGCAATGAAGCAGTCTCGGTGTGTCTATCGAATAAAGTTCGTGAGAGTGTGTGACTTGGGTTGTTTGTCAACTTTTAATGCGGTCTGACGATTCATACGCAAACCGGAAAGTCACTCTTTATTTATTTATTTATTTAATTACCTCTAAAGGCCCACAGGGGGCATTACATAGAGGGGGTACATGGAATGCTCATGTCGTACAATGTTGCAATTGTATGAAAATATAAAAGAAAACATAATCACGCTAACAGAACTCAATAACGCGTAACATTGTGCATGGTCACGCACACCGGCATGTAATAATTTCTAAATGATTAAAAAGTAATACAGGAGAAGTTTACAAGTGCTACTAAAAAGAGGGTACATGAAAACCTTATAGAAAAGACTTACTCAGCATAGTGAAAATAACAAATGGAAATATAAAGGTACCAAACGTACACGTCCAACTTAGAAAAGAAAAACAAAATATATGTCATGATAAAGAGCCACGTAACAATGAGACAAACGTGTCATGGTTTGTTGTCTGTGCGATTTCGCTTGCCAACCCATTCCAGTCGTCTATGGCCTGCAGAAGCGGGAAAATTTATACAGGTTAGTTTTTGCGAAGGGAATATGATCTATGGTGGGGTGATCATGACGAGGAAGGATACGGGGGTGGGATGACGTTATTTTCGCGAAATTCAGTTGAAGAGTGAAAGAGCTTGTGGAAATACGATAGCCTAGCAAGATATCTTCTCTGCTGAATTGTTTGTAAACCAATTGAGGCTTAAGTTGTGTGATGCTTACAGGTGCGTATTGTTTGAGTATGAATCGAGTTGCCCTGTTTTGAAGAGATTCTAGCCTATCATTTAAATACTTTTGATGCGGGTTCCAAATTATAGATGCATACTCCAACTTTGGCCTAATCAGAGCAGTTTATGCTAGTAGTTTTGTTTCTTTTGTTGTCATGTACAAATGTCTTCTCATACATCCTAAAGATTGATTTGCTCTTTTAAGAATGTAGTCTATATGATTATTCCACGAAAGATTAGGACTTAGATGAATACCCAGATATTTAAATAACGTTACTTTGTCTAATTTTGAATCTATGAGGGTGTAGTCATGGTGTACAATGGAAGAACGGTTTGTAAATGTCATCGTTTTCGTGTGTTTTTTTTTCTATATTTATTCGCATTTGCGATGTCTTACACCATAGCATTATGTGATTCAAGTATTTTTGAATGGCAATGCAATCTGATTGATTTGATATATGACAGTATACCACACAGTCGTCTGCAAACAGTCGACTTTTTAATGAAACATTGTTAGGGATGTCATTTATATAAACTAAAAACAAAAGTGGCCTAAGAACAGATCCCTGTGGCACTCCAGATTTAACACTTACGGGAAGGGGGGGGGGGCAGACTTGTACGGAGTTCTACTACTCTACTCAAGTTACTGTAGTTTAACTACTTTTCTGAGTAGTTTAATAACTTTCAATTACATTTATATTTCGGTAATTAGTAGTTTACTTTAATTACTTTTTCTGAGTAACTTCTACTCCAATTACAAATTACTTTCCAATTTTAGTGGTTGATTTACCTATCAACAAACATTCCTGCACATAAGAGATAAGATGTTGGAAGATCAGCTGATATTTGCAAAGAAAGGGAAGCGTGTGGTGCCGGAAGGGAGGTGGGGGAGGAAATGGTTTGGAGAGTCCGAACCCCCCCCCCCCCCCCCAAGAATTTCACAAGCCCCCCCCTCCTCCCGCCCCCCTGCAACAACGCTGCTACGAGGCACGGGGAGCGAACAGGCACGACGCAAGACAGGCCGAGTAACTGTGGGATTTGCGCCGAAGACTGGCGTTTCTTTGTGTCCCAAAGCTGCAAGGAGACTTGACCCCTTTGAAGAAAGGGCTGGTCTTCGCTTCTCCCCAACGTAGGAACTCTCGCCCACTACAGGAGGTGCACACACTGCATCCTCACTCAAAGGAGGCAACAAAATGCAGCACCTGCTTTGAAGCTCACCTGGAGCTCCCGTAGTTTGTGCTGTACTCCAAGAATCGTGTGCTAAAGGGCAACGCAAATGGGACCGGTTTACGTTGCCTTTCCTCCCGAAACTCAGAATATGCAGATCTTCAAAGATTCGAAGATCGTTCGAGAAACCTTAGTAAATCATTCAACGTTTTTATATAAAAAATAATAAACAAACAGTGTTGGGAGGTACTCTAAGTACATGGTTTACCGTGTACTTGTACTTTACTTGAAGTACATTTCCTGCGCATGAACTTGTACTTTCCGAGGAAAGTAAAACTCTTGACTTCAATGTAAATTTCACGAATTTGAAAACAGAAAATGGCGTATCGTCGTGTGAAAACGCGCTTTTTCGAGACGTCATCTGGTCATTTCTCTGAGTGATGTAATGGCGGCTATAAGACCGACACAAATAAGTGCCTTATAAGTTGATTGTGTCAAATAGCTCGTCAGTTAGAGTAAAACAACTACCCTGTGGCGACTTGACTTTATACAATATTTGCTGCAATTTCCGTAAAAAAACTGATGCACCTACGATTACCCCTGGAGCAATGCATACCAGTTAAAAACACTGTATAAGGGATAAAAGGGCACCATGAAAGATTGTGTTAAAAGTACTTGTACTTTACCTTGAAATATACTGTAGTTATAGTACGTTACTTCAGGTAGATTGCGCTCGGTGTACTTACTACTTTACTTGAAGTACATAATCTCTCATTTACCTTGTACTTTACTTCAAGTACTTATTTGATGTACTTTATGCAACACTTTAAACAAGCAAACACGGTCTAAAAAATGAAGCTCAGGCAGGGCTAATCCTCAAAGTACCGAACAAACAGGAAAGTACAAAACAATTAGGCATGCAGAAGCAGAATCAGCTATAGACCATATGCGAAAAGAAGCGCCATCTAGTGTATTCATGATCAATTATCAGATTTCCTCCATATTGGGGGTTCCCGTGCCGATGGTTTCACCGGAGAAACTATAGTCCCGGGAAAGTGGAAGTCGTAGAACTAAAATATGATCACCTGCTGCAGGTCCAGTACGAACCCTTCACAGGACGTCTTCGAGAAATACCGTTCATAGACCTGGATGGCCCAGTTCACTGCTTGAGGGACGAGTCTTGCGACCTCGTTGCTGACAATTTCTTTTCCAGAATTTTGTGGCCGTCTTTCTTTTCTTCTTTGAACCGAAACTAACCAGCAACCCATTGAGTCTACAAATAGACTGCCCTAATATCATAAAAACCGAGTTAAATGCAGATGCGCCCCGTCCACAACTGGAAGATGTGATAAACCCCCATAGCTGGCAAGGATTTTGCATATGGCCTATTAAAGCATTTCTGTGACAAAACAAGCCGATTCATATTTGGCTAGCACAATTTCACTAACGGGTCAAAACCTCTGTACTTTCTTTTTGCCATAAAACAGCATATAAAAGTAACTTCAAAAGTAACTTCATAAGTAATTCGCTACTTTTTTTACGGTAATTAGTAATTTACTCAACTACTTTCCATTTGAGTAATTTCTACTCTACTCAAATTACTTTTGAGGTCAATACTCAGTAACTTAACTTAATTACTTTATTTCAGTAGCTTGTACATGTCTGCGGGGGGGGGGGGGGACTTATACCATTTACTAGAAAAACAGAAAGTATGAAACATAGAGAGGACGACTTCTCTATGTTTTATACTTTCTGTTTTTCTAGTACATCTTACCAACACGCTCGTTAGGAATATTATACCATTTGCTATTACGGTTTGCTTTCGGTTGCTGAGGTATTCTCTAACCCACGTAATTACCTTTGCGCTAATTTTAAGATGTTGCAATGTTCTAATGACACGACTGTGTGGTACGCGATCATAGGCTTTTGCGAAATCTATGAAAACTGCGTTGGTTTGCGAGGATGCATGGATGTTGGTGTGCAGGTCAGTTATCAGTTCAAATAGCCGAGTTTCGCAAGAGAGACCGCGTTGAAATCCATGCTGGTTAGGAAAAAGTATATTGTTAGTGGCGAGGTGCTTCATCACGGATGAATAGATTATATGTTCTAGAAGTTTACATGGAACAGATGTTAAGGATATGGGTCTATAGTTTGTTGCACAGTTTCGGTTTCCGGATTTGAAAATTGGGACTACATTTGCTAATTTGCAGTCGGTCGACACACAACCGGTGTCAAGTGACTGCTGGAAAAGGCTGGCAAGCACAACGCCTGACACACTTTTAGTCAGTTTTAGTAGCTTAGAGCATACCCCGTCAGGCCCTGGGCTTGATTGTGTGGGTAGTCGATCAATAGCATTTATCACACCATCAATGTTTATACTAAAAGCATCCATTTCAATACTTGATTCTGTGCAGGATAACTCAGGTAGGGGAAGTTCTTCTGTGAACACTTCACCAAAAAATGTGTTAAGTTTTGAGGCTGATTCAAAGGTGGAGAGTGTCACGTCACCTTCCTGGAGCAGAGGAAATTTATTGTGGAAAAAAGTTGTGGAAAAGAAATTAATCAATCGATGACAGTGAAAGCGAGGTAAGAAACAAAAGGCAACGCCGAAGAACACTCTACCAGCTTCAAAATGAACCACAGCATCTACACCTATGTAGGCATAGCCTGGTGTTACGTTATGGAGCATTTCATTAGACAGGTCACGAAGTAAATGGCATCGCGAATTTAACGCGGTACAGAATTGGGAATCGTTGTGCAGAGACAGTCCGTGCATCTGATATTTTTATACCGGCAAAAAAGGAACAGAGCAGGAAAAAAATTACGAAAGCTGGAAAAGATTTGCACAAAAGGGAGAGAATACATTTTCTTTTAAATTATCATGTACTTTGACTACCCAACGGCATTTATGTCCATTAGGGAGCTCCAGGCTGAATAAATAAATAAATAAATAAATAATAAATAGAATCTTCTGAGGGATGAACTCCCCCAGCGTGTGTTATATATCCATGAGAGCGGCGAGACATCCTCCCAATGACGAGCGGCGTCGGGGTCTCACCCGACGCTCATCGCGGTTCAAGTGGTATCGATGTGGGCATGCCAGCGTTCTCGGACCAGCGAGGATACACGGCTGCCGACAGCTTCAAAGAGTGCGGTCCCTTTCAGCTGTATAGACGAAGACGGCTTCCAACAAGACATGCCACGCCGACGAGTCAAGGCTTTTGTCGGTTCGGCAAAAGCCAGTGAGTGCATGTGGTGGCCGAACCTCCTAGGAAGAGGGCTCTCTTTGTTTTTAGATTACATCCAGAAACCACCAGCGACAAACTATCACAAATTGCGTCTAGTTCTCTAGGATGCCAGAGCTTCTCTTGCGACTAAACTAACAGCTAAGTATGATACGCATGCTTCGTTTTAATTGTTAGTTAACGAGGAGGACTTCGAGAAACTTGTTTGTCCCGACTTTTGGCCGGAGGGTTGCCTTTTCCGGCCATTCTCAGGCCAACTGAGGGTTTACACCAAGCAGTGCTTTGAAGCCCAAGCCAAAGCAAGGGGACGATTCTATTGCCTCTTTAGGTTCCTAAACCCTAAATGTTCGAAGTGCCGCCAATAAAGCGGTAGAGCTAGAAGGTGTCCTATCGGCATTCAACACCGATGTGGAAATTATAACGAAACTCGGCTGCACAGTTAAGTACCTATAATGGCTTTTTCCATCATGGTTTCAAAGTATTCCGACGGGATCGTGGTTCAAGAGGGGAGGGGTCGCTCTTTTGATTAAGGACACCATTCCATGCGCGTCTATTGAGCACGGCCAGGACTGTGAAATGGTCTGGGCCTCTATACGCCTTGGCTGCCAATCAATGCTTGTATACGAACAGTATACAGATGTCCTCGGGCCAGTATTGATGTCCTACAGAGTTTATTTGAGTTTCTTCAAACTAAAACCAAGCAATTTTCACGTATAGTAACGGCCGGTGATTTTAATTTACCAGATATAGATTGGAATTGCGTAATGCCCAATGGGATATGCAGTCAGTCTAGGCTTCTTGTTGATATTGCTTTTAGTAATAATTTAAGCCGAGTGGCGAAGTGTCCTACACGTGTGTCAAGTGGTAGGGAATCCTTGCCTGATCTCGTCTTTTTACCTGAGGTCGTTACCAGAAGTATTTTTGAGGTATCAATCGCAGATGGCACTATCTGACCATGCAATAGTTGTATGGGACCTATCTGCACACCCAGCATGCGCACAATGAAACAGAAGCAAAATCTTATCGTGATTTCAACAAGGCGAATGATATCGATATTATTGACTTCTTGGAAGTAGCTCTAGTCAGATTTCTTGTGTTTTATGATGCGAACCCGGACTCAGGAGATAAGCTTTGGCTCTTTTTTAAGCACGTCGTCCTTGCATGTATTGATACGTTTATTCCAGAGATACCGGCAAAAAGGAAGAGGCACAATCCATGGGTGATGCGCGATATTTTACATTTAAAACGAAAGATAAACCGACTAGAAAGGTTCCAACCAAGTTTAAAATGTATGCTTCCTCCTCTTCGCCGAGAGCTACGGACCCTTGGGCGCACATCTAAATATCGTTACTTTAATGTCACGATGCATAAATTTCTAAAAACAAAATCCAAAACAGTTTTGGGCTCACATGACAAAAACAAATTTGATGATTAAATAGCTTATTTATAGCGGGCAGTCGTTTTTAGATGAAGCGAGCATCGCGAGTGGGAGCTTAATTGTTTTTCTCTTCTGTCTTCACTGTTGATAACTCTATGTTGCCTTCATTTAATCATGGCAGTTGTAGAATTAGTAACTTAGTGGTTTCTACAGAAGGTATTTTTTAACAGTCTTTTGTAATTAAACACTATCGAGTGGCCCAGATGGAATTCCTAACGCATTCTTAGGAAGGTACGCTGAATGGTGTTCCCAGTTTCTATGTGATTTACTCTTGCAGTTTAAAAAATTTGTTACGTGCCTCAAGATTGGAAAGTAGCCAAAGTTGTCCCTATATATAAAATTTGAGAGAAAAAGAATGCTTGCAATTACAGACCAGTCTCATTGCTGAGTGCATGTAGCAGGGTTCTCGAACACTTCATATTTAAGCACATTGAAACTTCCTTAGATTCTGAAACTTTCTTAGTAGATTATCAACACGGGTTCCGACGAGGCTTTTCGACAGTGACCCAGCTTCTTCATACTGTCCACACTTTTTGGCTCGGTGATTGATAACAATGGTCAAGTCGACACTGTCTTCTTAAATTTTGCGAAGGCGTATGGACAGGGTTTCGCATCGCAAGTTACCTGCATAGATTAAAGCAAGTGTTAGGTTATGATCGCAACTGAGGTGGAGAGACTCGTATCTTACGAATAGTAAACAGTTTGTCTGTGTAGGTAATGCCGAATCAATCGAGTTACCTGTTCTTTCTGGTGTGCCCCAGGACTCGGTACTTGATCCGTTAGCTCGATTTGGTTTTTATCAATGACCTGGTGGGTCATTAATAAAACCCTTTAAACAATGCCGGTTTTTTTTTTTTTGCTAAATGATTGTGTATTGTTTTTTAAGATATCTTGTGTATCTAACCAAAAATGTTTAGAAGAAAATATTGAAATGATTTTAATGTGGCGTCAAAAATGACAAATGAATCTGAATGTCAAGAAATGTCTGCGAATGTCAGTTACACTGTATCAAGCTGCCTCTCTTTTTATTTCTTTTACACTATTCATTCAAATTTTTTAGAAGTAGTTAACGAGTACAAGTATCGGGGTGTTACTATCCCGTTCAGCTTAAGCTGGGCTATTCATATTAAGCAGATTATCACAAAAGCGTCAAGTAAACTGTCGATCGCTACGTAGGAATATGCGTCACTGTACTACATGCGACAAAGCTGACGGCTTATAAATCGCTGATTCGCCCTTTGCTGGAACATGCTAACGTCGTATGGGACCCGCACTCGCAATCGCTCATTGATCAGTTGGAAGGCCTTAAGAAAATCGCTTGATTTATTTATAACTCATACGGCAAAGATTCGCACGTGACACCGCTGTACACTTGCCTCCGGTGTGTCTATATTATTATGTCGAAGGAGAGTTAAGCGTTTGAAATTTTCGCATAATATAACTCATAATAAAGCTGGTTTAAATTTTGATGATTATTTGCAGTATAACGCTGAGATCGCACGAGATTTGCTCCTTGAGTTCCTTTGTAAAAAATATGTTTTTAAATACTCCTTTTTTCCTCGTTATGTTTATAAGTGAAATGAGTTGCTTCAAAGTGTGACGGCGATTGCTTCTACCGCTTGATCTGCGAGTGAAGTTGATGAACATTTTGCTGTCACCAATGACTAAGCTACTTCTTAATCGTTGTTGTTGTGTTTATTCGACTCATTGATCGTTTCTGGTGTTGTCTTATCATGCATTAGCCCTCAAACGTTGGCCGGCAGTATTCTCATATAAATAAATAAATACAGCACTTGATAAGAAAGTTGTACGGAAGAAGGAAAGAGGTACCAGAGAGGTACACTGGAAAAGGGGAGAGGGTCACTGATTGGGGGAAAGGTATATACAACTGACCTTACACTCTTATTGCTCTTCTATAAAACATGAGTACCGCGAAATTAAAAATGAAACAGAAACAATTACTGTGCCTTGTCCCAATGTCATCAGTAAGTATACTGACGTCAACACATGGGGCGTCGAAGAGTGTTGCGAACAAATACTCCGGGTCCGCTGGATGGGCCAGACAGACGTACGTGCCTGTACTAACAACACATTCACGGCCTTGGATCTATTCCCCCGTGGTTCATTGCCTTCCGCTTAGTCAACATGGAGCAGCACTTTCTTGGCAAGCCCAGCAGAAGCAGCAGCAGCATCGATCGAGTGCCGGTCGGCGAGGTACACATTTGTGAAATAAAGAGCGGCGAGCTACGAATATGTGAAATTTCCCGGAGACGGCCGGCCAGTGCGCGTTGCCAAGAGCCACTCGGCAACGTGCGCTGGCCGTCTCCGGGAAATTTTCGAGGACCACGAAAAGGCCTGGAAGAGACAAGAGAGACGTATAACACTACTCTGCTTTCGTACACGCTGAAAAGTTGCAACACAAATGGTCGAACCTCGCGCAATGATATCGGGCAGCCCTAACCCTGCGATTCCCCTCGCCATCACGTCCTCTGTTTTTCTCCCTAATTACCCTAACTATACGAGCCCTTTTCTTTTAGTAATTTTATCTGACACTCTCCTCTCTGACACTCTTCTTTTCTTGTATTGCAGCGATCAAAATTCCAAGTGGCATTATCGTTTTACATTCTTCCATGCTCTTCTTTATCGATTTTATTTTAAGAACTCTGGTTTTACATAAGTACTTACTAAAAAAATAAGGAGGAGAAGATTGAACTTGTTTAATATCCTATTGACGGATAAATACGAACCATCGAAATTACTACTGACTAAATTATTCGGCCTTGTTTGAAAAAGCATAGTGGGCTGCACGAAATCACTTCGTGGCTCGTATAATAATTGAAGAACTAGTCAAAAACCTGATACTACCGACGCGAAAAAATAAATAATGTAAAAAAAATGTAGAAATTTAGTGAAACGGCAAGTGAACGGCAAGCATTCCTTTTAGAACAGAATATATGCTATGTGGCTTTACTTATAGTATGACTGGGTACTTGATCGGTTAACCTACCGATTAATGAATTCATACTTTCATCGCGATTAATTTTTAACCGGATAATAGATCACAATTTGACAAACAAACAAAAAAGTAAAAATTCAACGCTTTCACCATGCAGACATGGACGAGAACACCTGTATGAAGGCAAACTGTGAAATGTTGACCTAAAGTTAACTGTTGGGGCGAGATTGGTAACTCCGAACAAGTTGAGAAGGTTCTATGTGTCCCAGCCAGTTCAACGTCATTCGAGTGTCCGTTTAGCGCAGCAGAGATTATTGTGAACAATCAAAGGAGTTCGCTACAGCCGGAGAATATCAACGAACCTCTTTGATTCTGCAACTGAATTAATCATTTGCGTGAGTGGGTGTCTTTTGACTGTTCTCAACTACACATCAAGGTTGACTTAAAATCTGAAATTGTACATTTTGCCGTTTATCACATAATCAGCAAGGGCAAAAAAAGTTTATCCTGACTTTTCTTCTAAACATTATTATGCATGGAATGAACGAGACCGATAAATCAATTACTTACGTGAGTAAAATGTGGCGATTAATTGGGTTAAAATTGTTAATCGACTTATAGTCACTAATCATGATGTTTAAACCTTGAGACTGGGAAAGAATTTTGAAAATATATTAGAAGAAACAGAAGAAAGGAGACAGACAAGCGTCTATCACTGTTGAGACGCTTGTCTGTCACCTTTCTTCTGTTTCTACTAATCTATTTTCAAGATTCCTTCCAAGTCTCAGGGTTGAAACATATCGTGATTTATGCGCACCAGCTCGCCTGCACGTTGACCTCTTTTTATTTTTTATAGTCACTGTCAACTAAACAATTTCAGGGCGTGGGCCATCATGCTCACGCACCTTACTCTGTGATTGGTTCTTCGAAATTTTTAATTTATAATGCCGCAGTCTGACTGACTGCGGGTCGATATTCCGCGCCTTACGTTCCTTCAATTCTCAACAACTATACGTCTTTTTTTTTTTTTTTCGGGGGGGGGGGGGGTGGAGGGGGTGTTGTTTTCGTTTCTTCTCGTTCTCAGTCACGTGCGAAAATATATACGTGAGGCAAAACATGAATGTGTGACAATCACGCATTTTTCGTGAACACCTTCTAGCGGCCTGGAAAGATCATAACGATGTTCTAATAGCATACAAGAAGTGATGACATTCAAGATGGCTGCGCCCTTGTGAAAAAAAGGGGTCTATATATGGACTATAGACCCTTTCTTCAAGGGCGCCGCCATCTTGAATTGTCGTCACTTCCAGTATGGGCGAAAACAGTGTTTTGCCGCCGCCACGCCAGTAGAAGACACTTAGGATATCAGCGTAACCGTCACACATTATCGTTTTGCCTCCCCTTTATTTTTTTACTAGATACATCTTGAAACGTTTTAGTATTTTTTCGTCGCCCATACCGGATACGCCTATTAGGTGGCTGGGGACGAGAGTACACGAAAAGGTCTATAGACCTTTCCAGCGGTAGTCTATAGAGCGAAGCGATATACAGCGCGCGTCCCTGGTTTTGAGAGTGTACGTCAGTGTTGCCCAATTAGCTCTGGGCTGTGGATTTTTTCGTCGGTGATGGGCTGTGGGAGCCTGCGTAGTCGCAACTCCGGACGTTGATAGCAGCTAAACTACCACGTTTTATTATTTATTTTGTGTTTTATGGTGAATAGAATTTATTGGGGCTTTTAAGGAAGCATTGCACCATTTTTGGGGACAAAAACAAGCAAATGAGAGCTATTTAAGTTTGTGCGTGGCAGAACAAAATCAAATGCTACTGGAATGCTTGCTTCAATTCTTCGCGACGCCATAAACAGCCGCTTTAATCTAAAACGATCTTAATTGTCGAAAATATCACACAAGATAGCCGAAAGGCGTGGGAACTCACCACTTACAACATGAAATTGAACAGCTCTTATCAATTGAGAAACATCGTGTACGTACTCCACGGTGTCGCGTTATCCGAGCGGGGTTTATTTGAGAAAGATCTTAAACAACATGGGCATATCCAAACTACAGTGTCCACGTCAGTCACTTCACGGCGATCGGACGAAATCCGGACTTGTTTCAGGACACATTTTGAGGAGATCTTGTCTTTTGCACAACACTAAGCAAAGGAACGGACGAGTCAATACCGGCCCCTACCCCGTACAAGGTCAGCTATTTTTCGCAAACCATTCCGGAGATTATTTCAGCGGAGATAATCCTCGAAGGACGTCGACTGGCCCACGTCGCGGGCCAGTCGACGTTCGTTTCCCGCGAAGGACGAGCAGGCTGCAAGCCCCGGGATTTCCCTGCTTTTCACGGAGAAATATAACACAGAAAGAGTTACGCATCCTGAATAGCCAAACAATGTAAACACTTTCAAGAAAGGCCAGCGAACTCCGAATACAACGCAGGTGAAGAGTCGCGCAGTCCGGGTTTCCACAGCCCAGGCGGGTGGGTGACATTTCTAGGTGATAGGGGTCGCGACAGTCGCAAAAACTGAGGGAGAGGAGGAGACGAGAGGGGGACGTCAGAACGCCGATCTCTGATTGGCTCTGAATGAAGGATAGGGGGTAGACCTCAAGCTGCTTTGAGGTCTACCCACTATCTTTCAGTCAGAGCCAATCAGAGCTCGGCGTTTTTCTGATGTCATTGCGACTCCTGCAAAAAGAAGCAGACGAACTTGCGCTCTGCATACCGTAGCTTTAGGTGTACCCACTAATCAATCGAATGAGAGCTCAGCGTTCTGACAACCCCTCTCGTCTCCTACTCCCTCCATTTCTCCCCGCATAGCCCCTGACAACCCAAGGTTTGCTAGTGTTGCGAACACTCCATCGAGAACTGAACTTTTAAATGTGGTTTTTGCTCAAGGCAGGAAAGTGAACTGTTAAACATCGTGATTTTCGCTTGAGGCAGGAAACTAAACTGTTTAACATTGTCAAAAGGGAAAAAGTGCAGGCGAGCTGGTTAAACGACATAGTTGAAAACCCTGAAAAAAGGGGAATAAAAAAACGGACAAGACAACACAAGTTTTTAAACGCAGCTGAGTTTATTGACACGGAAGCACTAAAAACAACACTTTGAGACGGAAAAGAAGGGAAAGAGGGACCTTAATGGACAGACCACGATTTAACACGACCGCCTGCATCTCCCAAACCCCCATGCACCTGGTGCGGAAACACACATACCCAACGAACTGAAAAACAAGCCCGAGGTTACTTCTCAAGCGACCTACGAAAACCTCTAACAACGTAAACATCAAAATGAACTCTTAGAGCAAACCGCTTAAACCCCCTCCCACCCAGCCACACATAGTCACAATAACAAGAACTTCTCCATCTTATCACTTAGAACCAGAGACGGTTGTCTTATGAAATTACCATGATTAACTGAATGTTTTTTTAGAGTCATCTTGAGCTTCGTTATAATTCCTGAATGACTTGAGTAACGGGAACGACAGCGTACTTGCTCTCTGGTTCTATTGAAAATACCAGCAAGTTGGCGGGGCGGTGTTATTTTAATTATTGTTATCACATCAAATAACGGCCCAAAGTAATCATATAAACAAATCAAAACTAAAGATATCACTGGCAAAACTGAGTTTACAGAAAGCGTAGAGCACGAGGTCTCTTCTCTTTTAAATCGAACCTGCAACCTTCGCCTATCCGGGTTCGATCCCCGCTCCTCGCCCAATTATATATATATATATATATATATATATATATATATATATATATATATATATATATATATATATATATATATATATATATATATATATATATATATATATATATATATATATATATATATATATACACGGTGAGGAGGTTCAACGGCCGGTTGGACGTGAAACGAAAGGTGAGGAGTTCCAGGAAAGGCCTTTTACTTTACCAACGTTTCAAGCGGGGACCGCTTTTCTTCAGGGTGGGATGGTGTATCAAATGTCCTCTTCTTCTTGTTAACGTTCGTGTGGAAGAGGAAGAGGGACTATGAAGGGTATTAAAATAAAATTTCCTCCCGTTCCGAATATTTTTAATACCCTTCATAGTTCCTCTTCCTCTTCCACACGAACGTTAACAAGAAGAGGACATTTGATACACCATCCCACCCTGAAGAAAAGCGGTCCCCGCTTGAAACGTTGGTAAAGTAAAGGCCCTTTCCTGGAACTCCTCACCTTTCGTATATATATATATATATATATATATATATATATATATATATATATATATATATATATATATATATATATATATATATATATATATATATATATATATATATATATATATATATATATATATATACACAACGGGCATGGTGGCGGGGGGCCGAAGGCGTGGGTATAACTGAGAAGAAAAGCAAAACCCTTGATGAAAACAGCAACAACGGACGATTTATTCTTCGACGTTTCGGCCGGACTCCGGCCGATTCTTCCTGACGAAGGCCGGACTCCTGACGAAGGCCGGACTCTTCCTGACGAATGCCGGTCTCTTCCTGACGAAGGCCGGACTCCGGCCGAAACGTCGAAGAATAAATCGTCCGTTGTTGCTGTTTTCATCAAGGGTTTTGCTTTTCTTCTCAGTTATATATATATATATATATAACGCCATCGCGATCCGTGAAACCTGATATATTGTGTTTCTCCGTGCCAATGTAAGTTGGTATTTCGTGTTCTTTTTCTTTTTAGCAGTTAGACCAACATTGACTGAGAACCCGAAGGTTTTAGCCATGGCTTTCAGCTCGACGATGCAATGGCTACATTCAACCCACAACGTTCTTCAACGCTGAGTTGTTGTTGTTCTTACAAAAGTGACATTCGTTTTTGCCTATTTTGTACCTCTAATCTATACCATTTCTGACGCTGCAATTTTAGATACATACATCCACCAGTCGCACGTCGAAAATACATTATAACATGCACAGATAAGGTATGCGATCCAAATATTTTAATATATAAATAGATGGGCTGGTTTTATATAGATACTCAACTTATAAACGAAAAGCGCAACGAAAAAAAAAGTACAAAAGAAGTGACGGTTAGAACAAGTTGGGTAACCCTTGATATTTTTTTCTCCCTCGGTGCTGCCGACAAAAACAAAAGGGGACATCGCGGCAGTCATTTATTAGCGCATTGTGGTGCCACTTCAGTTGTCCCCGTTCATAATCCAATTTATTTCACGTGGTCCAACAAATCAACGTCACAAAGGAAGCGTCCCAATTTACGGCTATGACAAAATTTTCGCATAAATTATCCGACTATAGACCAACTCAACTCACTGACGTCACGCCAGTGCGGTGGCGCTGCTGTCGGTACTGCACATGCGCAGACGCTTCACTCCTTGCGATTTTGGTTTCTGCGCAAGCGCAGTGCCCCCACCTGGTGAGGGTACACCTGGGGCCCTAACCTGGACACTTGGCGAAAAAGACGGCGAGAAATCCTGCGGCTCTGATTGGCCGGCGCCAAGGTCAAGTGCGGCGTTGGCCAATCATGGCCTCCAGATTTCTCGCCGACTTTTTTCGCCAAGTGTCCAGATTAGGGCCCCTGGTGTGAGCAAAGCGGGCTCCTTTGGAAACACGGTGTATAGAGTTTCAAATAAGTGGAAGCACTTACCTACATCACTTACGTCGATTTTAGATGGTGCTCCTTCTTAACTGCTCGTTCATCGCACGAAAGACGCGGAGTTTCTCCGCAGACTTGGCGACTGGATTGGAAAACCTTAATTGTTGGCTAGAGTTACAGTGGCGAGAAAATTCTCTGCGGACACACATCCGCCATGTTCCGAAAGCATGTTTCCTTCACACATATGTGTATGTTTTCAACATGTCTGCGGACATTTTGTTTTCTATGACCAATCTGACCGTCATCCTATAAGGAAGAAGCACGCCCCAGACGCTGTCTGATAAAAGAATTATTATCAGATTATATAAACCTAATTGATTTTATTTCAATCAGATTAATTCAATTTAAATCATGGTAAAAATAGTGATTTTTTGTTTTACCACTATAGTTCGTTGCAACCTAAGAACGAAGGGCGAGGGTAAGACGGGCCGGGGAGGAGGAAGCAGACGGAACGCTAAAGAGAGAAGGAGGTTTCCCCTCTCTTCTCCAGCGTTCCGCCTGCTTCCTCCTCCCCGGCCCGTCTTACCCTCGCCCTTTGTTCTTAGGTTGCAACGGAGCTATAGATAAATTTGTCAACGAGGCAGACTCGATCGATCGGTTCGTCCAACAACTGATAATAATGCGGGAAAAAGGTATATTACAGTAAATGTAATGTACGGTTTAATTGCCAAACTTTTGTTTTCTGTAATCCCCGGCGTACGAGAACAGGAATAGCTTGATTTTTTAGATAATGAAAAAGCCTTTTTTTGTGTGTGTGTGTGTGTGTGGGGGGGGGGGGGGGGATTGCAATGGGACATTACTTTTATATGTTTCGTTCTTTCTTTTGCGTTCTGATTTTCTTTCAGTAGTATCCGTTACGTCGAAGAACAAAGTAAAAGGTAGAAATCAAGCTCGACGCTTCGATTTAGTCAGAAAAGCACTTCTTTTTTTTTTTTGTTCGTGTTCAGATTTACGTGAATCTTTCGTGTTTGACGATTTTTGTTTTCATTTAAATACAAAACAAAGGTTCATAGAAAACGTCAAAATATATACAAACGGTAAAAAAATTAATGTCAAAATTACTTTTGCAACAAAAAAAATCATCATAGGAAAAAGAAGTGTCAGATTTCAATTGCGATTCTAATCGTGATTTAAATCAGGATTTATATTGTGTTAATTTTTATTCCCAACCCTGCTTCTGTACGATGTATTATCAGTGTGACCGCGGCTTGCATAAGTAACCATGTTTTCCCATTTAGCTAACCGTTGCGTTGTTTCCAATGTTATGAAATTTTTGCAGCCTTCCTCTCTCGGATTCCCCGGCCCTGACGGTAAAAATAAGTAAACAAATTAATACAATCCCCCTCGACACGTTACGTCGTGCGTGTGTTTTCGTAATTCGTTCCCGAGTTCTCGCTTTCACCCGTCTCGCACCGAACATTTTCGGTGGAAACGAGCCGACGATCACGAGCCAGACAGCTGCAAACGGCCGGGCGACGCGTACACCCAAGCTGGCCGTGTGCTTACAAGGCGTGCCCAGCGGTCGAAGCTTCGTTAGCGCGGCAGAAAAAGCGACCGGGCCACAGCGTTTCGAGACTCCATCAGGCTGAGCACCGAGGTCGGCTTGCGTAGCGCTGACGATACCAAACGAATCGCCAGGAACATCACCCGAAGAGCACCCGAAGAACAGCATGATATCGTCACTTGCCCTGGCGCTGTGTGCGTTCGGGGCGGCCCAGACCGATAAGGCACTGCCGCTGGCCAAGAACTGCGATCCGAAAGACCAGTCGGGCTTGAGTCTGTACAACTACACCATGCAGGACGTCTCTGAGAACAAGACGATCCCTCTGAGCATGTTCCGAGGTCGCGTGGTGCTTCTGGTTAACGTGGCGACCTACTGAACCTTCACCGACCACTACCTTCAGATGAATGCACTACAGGAAGACTACGGCAGCGACAACTTCAGCGTCCTTGCCGTCCCTTCGAATCAGTTTGGAATGGTGAGTCGCCGAGGCGGTCACGACAGATTTGCAGTCTTTCTTACCAGGTGAATTAGTAGGCCAATTGATTCCTTGGTATGACGCGCTAGTATAGCTAATTGATTGCTCGGTACGATGTAGGTGTGTACCGCGGGCAGTTTTTGCTCCGCGCGTGTCATTGCTGTCGAACTATTGTGTACGACGTTATAGAGACTTTCGTGGTTTCCACTATACTCTATAGACCGGTTATAACGAAGTCGGTTATAACGAAATAGCGGATATAGCGAAGTGATTTCCGATTCCCGTTGACTTTGTTATAACCGGTCTTGACAGTAATCCTACGCTGTTTAAGTTACGTCTGCGCGAGCGCTGCACTTTGCTTGGCGTCAGATCGTACCAGAATTAGGGCGAATGGGTTGCAAGAGCTGTTCCCGCCGCAGTGTATGCAAGCTGCGCCACTGTGCAAGCTATACCATAGCCTTTGCAACGTCGCACGGAAAAGTTGGCTAAAGTCGCGATGTATACTATGTCGATTTCTCGGGTATCTGCAATTCGTCGGGGTTCAAAGTGTCCTGATGGGTCGCGCACACATACGCCCAAAAGATGCGAAAACTTCATACAAGCTTGATTTGTTATTCGTATACCAACAGTTTCGTTATAATATACGGCAAAATTGTCGACAACTCAATTAGGCGCCATTATTTAAAAAAAATAAACGAAAAGCTAAGTTATGATCTAGACTTATTCAGATCCGTTTCCAAGGTTTGTCGTGGTTATACACATAGGAAATTCTGTGTTTTCAAGCCGACCACAGATACTTGATTTGCAAATCGCAGTAATATGTTGGAGTATTTATTTCACTGAGGTTCAGTTTTGTATGCCTGAGAAAGCTACACATCGCGCAAAGAACAGATTGAATTTTTGTAATAATTTAAACCCCGAGAGCAAGAGTAATAAGACAACGGACAACACAACAACACAAAATTATGTGGCGTGTTGTTTGTTCTTTTTTTCCTTTTTGCCTCGAGGTTTCGATATGTTAATTGTTTGCTGCTTTCTCTTCTTGGATGCCTGTGTTTTTATTTGGTAGCAGAATGTTTACGACAAAGTTTCCGCTTCCTATAAACACTCTCCAAGATGTTTGACAGTGATAAACCTGGAACCAGCTCAATCGGTAACACTCTGACTCCAACACACTAACAAATCGTCCGCAGTAGTTCTTCAAAAACATACATTCGACTCCATCACACCAAAGCATGTTCTCGTGAAAACGAGGCTATTTTGACGACGGGATACCTACAAACTTCTGACCAAAATGTGCTATGACAAAGATTTAAAAAAAAAATCACTTGGTGATTTTAGAACTATTATTTCGTTATTTTTTACGTGACACTCGGCCTTCAAAAAAATATATTTTTTATTTATTTATTTTGTTTGTTCTTAGGAGTATTATGTATTGAAACTGTAGTCGGTTTATGGGGAAATGTTAAAAAACCCAGGCAAGCTTCTGAATGACATTTATAGCAACCCTGAGACGTAAGAACAATAAAAAAAACGCACAGAACAACAAAGTCTTTAACACAGCTTCTGTGTTAAACCTGCTTAGTGTTGTTTTTTTTTTTTACTATGCATTGATTTATACACCACGCGAAAATTATGGTCATCCTTTGAATACGGAGCGCAAATTTGTCTGTTTCTAGCACAGGGGTGGCGATGATGTCAGAACGCCAAGCTCTCATTGGCTGATTAAAAAATAGTGGGTAGATGTCTCAAGGCATATCCAGCATTGAGGTCTACCCACTATCCTTTCAATCAAAGCCAATCAGAGCTCGGCGTCATTCTGACGTCACCGCTACGCCTACGCAAGAAGCAGACGACTTGGGGCTCTAAACTCGTCAAACACAAAGTTGGGGCCGAACTTGACGGGGCGCACCGATTGAAGTATCACGACGATGACTTCGTGCTTTTGTCGCCGGCGCCCAACCGGCGTGCTCTGCGAACTTTTGGCTCCAACTTCGTGTTTGACGCGTTTAAGGCCCTAGCTCTCCGCATAGGAAAGGCAAAAGAGCAGCACGGACACAAAGCAGGAAGTTTTACGACGACCGTATACGCAAGCGTGCATGTCATAAATCTGTAGGCAACCTCGACCCCTCACGCATCCGAACCCTTACCGAGTGGTAGATGCGTGACTGGATGAGGTCACCAACCAGAGCAACCTGGGGCCATAACGTGTTTTATGGGGTGCCACACACTTTCACTGCGCGCTCGTAATCGAAGCTACAGGTGTTGGTCTTTCTCACAGAGTAATAAACGTGACCCTGCTGAAAGCGCATAGATTCGAGTTAAATTTAGCAGGCGAGTTGGTTATATGGCAAATTAAATAATCTTAAACCGATTATCAGGGCAACAAAATATGTCGCCTTCTTTCAATTATATTTCTCGTATTTTTTTTGTTCAATCTATGACAAGATCCTTTTCCTGACATCGGCTGGGTGTGACATTATAAAGGGGGATGACTACGATATTACATGACCGATCGTTTCATCCGATATTTTCTGGGCATATGTTTCGATTTTGGTTTAACGTATCGGGTTAAAATTTTCGTTCCTGCTTTCACTGCTGAGACAACCTTCCGGTAAAGGTATGCACGGTTGATTTATACACTACGAAAAACCTCCTCACGTTTTCTCGGCCGTACCTCGTGTGAGGTCAAGCCGCCATATTGTCGTTAGATATTATCGCGATGAAACACATGATCGTCTAAGACAGGGGTGTCCAAACCTTTTGGTTACGGGGCCGGATCGGGGGTCTGTCAACCTCCCGAGGGCCAGAAAAGAAACAAAATAAACATAAATGAAAAACTAATTAAATTAATAATCCTACAAATAAGCATTTAAATACAAAATTAAAAGATATAGTAAACATTTAAAAAAAGTGGAGTATTAGCTAGATGAATACCCAAGCAGCAAATCCTTGCTGGGCCAACATTGGCACCGCTGCATGTGGCCAATTGTCAAATAAGTTGGCCCTTCATTGGCCTTCATGGTAGAAATCGGATTGGCATTGGTACCCCAGCCAACAGTTGGCCAGCATGGAGGTGGCCAACCACTGCCAATGTAGGAAAAGGCAAGAAATAACCATGGCCCAATTCAGTTAGCCAACTCGTTCTTGCTGTTGGCCCCACCACTATACCCATGCGCTCCTAAATGCCCGTGCGTCTACTTTCTTGCAGTGCACCCTGGGAGCCAGTCACTGCAATCTATGGAGGAACCTTGGCAAATGAGCAGGCCAAAAATGTTTAAAACTAAAAGTGAAGCCTGCAATAGGGCACTGAGCTTAACATTCCACATTGCTCAGTGTCCATCGCAGGCTTCACTTTAGGTCTAAACGTTTTCAGCCTCTCGTCTTCCTCCTTGGATGGCAGTGGTCGGCTCTCCAAGTGCTCTGCAGGAAAATAGACGCACAAGTACTTTCCATCTATATGGAATGCACAGTTGATGGACAACTCGCAATATTCCAAAGCATGAATTAGCACATACAAAGGGATAGTTCCATGTGCTGGCCACTTCTCTAATACATGCTGAATGTGACATACAAATAAAGTGAACAACGCAAATCCAAGACTTGATTTTGACTTGACGATTTTCTCCCAAGCACAGCGCATGGTACTCACACTCAACGTATTTACAATCCAAGCAGTGCAACTGTATGGAGATTCCCCACATATGTGATATTCCATAGTTGGGAATTTCAGCTAATATTTAATCAAGGCTCATGTTCTTTCACGAGTCTTGTTCTAGCACTACAAAGAATGACAAAATTATCAACATCTTTGTAAACGTCACTGGTTCCCTGTGACAAGTTTTATTATGAACAATTAAGTTATACATATGAGCCCAAAATTATTAACTAAAATTGGTAAAAGGCCATCACATGAGGCAAGTAACCTATGGTTTTAAATGTGCTCACCGAGTGCTACGAGTTAACCCTTTCCCTACCATGGACGACCTGGGTTCGTCCACAGTTTGTACCGCTCCTCCCGACGACGAGCTGGGCTCGTCCACGCTACCATGGATGAACTGGGCTATACTCCGTTTCACCTTATGTTGTACCGCAGTGAAGGCTACAAGCGCAAGCTCATAGCATTGGCAGCTGCCCTTGGTGCACGGGAGCTTGTGCCGCCGATATGTGCCCTAGAGCAAGGAGCTCGCGCATGTAGCCTTTTCATGCGGTACAACACAAAATAAAACAGAGTATAGGGCACATAAAAAAAAATCGGACATTTCAAATCTTCTTTTTTTTTTAATTTTTGCGGTAGGCAAAGGGTTAAAGTACACATGCAAAGGAAAGAAATCTTTTTTTTTTTAAACAGCTTAAATGGAAAAAGGATGTCATAGAACGATTTTAAAACGAGGGAAAAAATGTTTAGAGCTATATTTACAGCGCTACACGAATTTGTAGTTGGCGCCCGCGGGAGCCGCGGAAAAGTGGCCCTTATTTATCACGTGACTGGCCCTTATTTATCACGTGGTGCTTGCGCTCTTTCGGAAGCTTCCTATGGCCTCTAAAAGTAACTTATTCATCTTTGTTTGAAGTATAATAAAAAAACTAAGATTAATAAGCAACTTTTAGGGCCCAATTAGGGAACTCCTGAAAAAGCACAAGCAGACGCACTCTAAAAAAAGTCTGTACGTCTACTTTTCCGCACAACACTCGGAGAATCAATCACAGCAACTTACGGAAGCAGCTCAGCGACTGAAACATGTTTAGACCGAAAAACGCACTCTGAGTTGTGACATTAAGCAATGCAAAATGTCACGCTTGCATTGCTTAATGTCACAACTCAGACTGCGTTTTTTGGTCTAAACATATATTTGGGCATCGTCATTCGCCGAGTTGCCTCCGTAAGTTGCTGTGATTGGCTCTCCGAGTGTTGTGCGGGACAGTAGATGCACAGGCACAGACTTTTTTAGAGTGTAATAGACCTGTGCGGCATCGCACAACGCTCTGCGTGCGGCGGCGCGCGGGCCTACCACGTGACCAGCGGCGGCTCCCGCGGGCGCCAACTACAAATTCGTTTTGCGCCGTAAATATAGCTCAAAAACTTTTTTTCTTCGTTGTGAATTTGTTTTATAATATTCTTTTTTCCACCTAGCCTGTTTAAAAAAAAAAAAGTTTTTTTTCCTTTGCATGTGTCTTTTAAGGCTCCACAGGCTGGTTTGAAACAGAAGTTGGCTTCCTCCGAAGCGTTTCGTCCACCGTTGCGGTCAGCCGCAACGGTGGACGAAACTATATTTATAAATCCAGTATTTAGTATTTCGTCCACCATTGCGGTCAGCCGCAACGGTGGACGAAACTATATTTATAAATTCAGTATTTAGTATTTCGTCCACCATTGCGGTCAGCCGCAACGGTGGACGAAACTATATTTATAAATCCAGTATTTAGTATTTCGTCCACCATTGCGGTCAGCCGCAACGGTGGACGAAACTATATTTATAAATCCAGTATTTAGTATTTCGTCCACCATTGCGGTCAGCCGCAACGGTGGACGAAACTATATTTATAAATTCAGTATTTAGTATTTCGTCCACCATTGCGGTCAGCCGCAACGGTGGACGAAACTATATTTATAAATCCAGTATTTAGTATTTCGTCCACCATTGCGGTCAGCCGCAACGGTGGACGAAACTATATTTATAAATCCAGTATTTAGTATTTCGTCCACCATTGCGGTCAGCCGCAACGGTGGACGAAACTATATTTATAAATTCAGTATTTAGTATTTCGTCCACCATTGCGGTCAGCCGCAACGGTGGACGAAACTATATTTATAAATCCAGTATTTAGTATTTCGTCCACCATTGCGGTCAGCCGCAACGGTGGACGAAACTATATTTATAAATCCAGTATTTAGTATTTCGTCCACCATTGCGGTCAGCCGCAACGGTGGACGAAACTATATTTATAAATCCAGTATTTAGTATTTCGTCCACCATTGCGGTCAGCCGCAACGGTGGACGAAACTATATTTATAAATTCAGTATTTAGTATTTCGTCCACCATTGCGGTCAGCCGCAACGGTGGACGAAACTATATTTATAAATCCAGTATTTAGTATTTCGTCCACCATTGCGGTCAGCCGCAACGGTGGACGAAACTATATTTATAAATTCAGTATTTAGTATTTCGTCCACCATTGCGGTCAGCCGCAACGGTGGACGAAACTATATTTATAAATCCAGTATTTAGTATTTCGTCCACCATTGCGGTCAGCCGCAACGGTGGACGAAACTATATTTATAAATCCAGTATTTAGTATTTCGTCCACCATTGCGGTCAGCCGCAACGGTGGACGAAACTATATTTATAAATTCAGTATTTAGTATTTCGTCCACCATTGCGGTCAGCCGCAACGGTGGACGAAACTATATTTATAAATCCAGTATTTAGTATTTCGTCCACCATTGCGGTCAGCCGCAACGGTGGACGAAACTATATTTATAAATCCAGTATTTAGTATTTCGTCCACCATTGCGGTCAGCCGCAACGGTGGACGAAACTATATTTATAAATTCAGTATTTAGTATTTCGTCCACCATTGCGGTCAGCCGCAACGGTGGACGAAACTATATTTATAAATCCAGTATTTAGTATTTCGTCCACCATTGCGGTCAGCCGCAACGGTGGACGAAACTATATTTATAAATCCAGTATTTAGTATTTCGTCCACCATTGCGGTCAGCCGCAACGGTGGACGAAACTATATTTATAAATCCAGTATTTAGTATTTCGTCCACCATTGCGGTCAGCCGCAACGGTGGACGAAACTATATTTATAAATCCAGTATTTAGTATTTCGTCCACCATTGCGGTCAGCCGCAACGGTGGACGAAACTATATTTATAAATCCAGTATTTAGCTAATTATGATATTGCACAATAATTGGGACCCAGAGAACTCACGAGGCATAAATCAAAGTGCATAGAAACTTTTGCAGGTTCTGACGGATCCGAAGACTACTCCGTTTCACCTTACGTCCGAGAGCAGCGGATGCTAGGAGCCATCGGAGCCAATCCAAGGCCGTGTGAGATTCACATGACCTTGGAGACGAAGCGCAGCGACGAGCGAAAAGCGTATCACGGGCTACGTCCCCAGAGCGGGATTGGCTAGCGTAGCTCGCAGCGTCCGCTGCCTCCGGACGGAAGGTGAAACGGACTGAATGAGAATGATAGAACTGATGCTGACAGTATGCAACAGTTTCGACACAGGACACTAAGCACAGTATGTATACATGGGAAGGAAATTTAATTTTAACGCACGCAGTTGCACAGATATGAAACAGGAGACTAATGAGAATACTAACAATATTTTTTTTATTATTATTGCGTGCGTCAGAATGATCCAGGTCTTGATCTGGTGATTGCGATGTCCTATTGATATGACGAGGGGACACACCTCACGATACGCAGTTCTCTCTCGTTTTCTCTGGTATCTTCGTTTACGCGGTTAATACATCTTGCGGCGCCATTTTTTTGCGCACGCTTATATTTGCGCCGGACGGGCCCGGCCCGCCCGCTCGCCTGTCGGGAGATCTCGGCAGGCCGCGGTCTAAGCGCTACGGATTCAAATGAACCTCGGTAAACCTCGCTCTCTGTTCGCACCGGACAGCGTATAACAAAACAAAAGGGCGCACATAAATATGTCGATGAAAACACCTTTAGTCAATCATTACGTGTTGCAAGGTATACATCAACAAATAAAAACAAACATGTCAGGCGTTTTAAAAAAAAATAATGTTCCTTTTTATTTTATTTATTCTTTTTGTAACTTTTTCGACCTGCGTGACCCATATGCCACAGTGAAGCCATAGGATAGAAGGACACGGCCCATGCACTGCGTTTGATTGGTTTAGCCGGTGATAACATGTGCTCACAGGAACACGACGAAAGCCATGACGTTGCTATTTTCGCGCTGTTTGACTTGCCTCATGCAGACTCGAACAGCGTCGACCGCGCTTTGATTAGGTACGATTTAAACCAAATAGGATTGCAGGTTGCAGATCCCGAAAAACCGCAAAGTTCTCGCGAGTCGTATGACGTCACCAGTGACGATTTCCGGCGTCCGCTAACCGCATTCGGAGTTGTTTATACAGGAAGTTCCCAAGAAAAGAGAACCGTGTTTTTCGGCCCGGGTAAATAAACTATTCATCGCAGCAAGCTCAATCTTTGTGAGAATGTGAAGCTAGCGGTTGAGATTAGAACGCGAAAGTCTGAGAACACGACGTTACCTTGATCAGAGAATAATTGAGAAAAGCTAAATTTCTCTCTTAAAGGGGAAGTCCGCCGATTTTTTGGTAGGCTTCGATTTGGCTGGAAATTTGCAGACCGCATCAATAACCCTTTCTCAACTGATAACCAAAATATTTTATAAAAATAAAAATTTTCCGTGAAGTTATTGAATTTGCAAGTTACACCGGCCGCGAGGGTTCCAGGAGGCGACTCTCTACTGGCAACACTGAAAAATCCCTACTTTTCCCTACCCGCGTACGTCACGGATGGGCAAGCGGACGAGCGACTCGGGCAGCCGCGAAGTGGCTTTCCGGGCGCCAGCGATCGAGATTATTTTTTTCGCAGCTTCAAGGTTGAAAGTTCCTCTGCAATGGGTAGTAACCTGTGCTCCGCGATAGATCATAGGAACAGTGCCGGGAAAAAGCTTCTTTTTACCCTTGTTTTCGTGGGAGAAAAAAATGCGCTTCCAGGCAGTAATGGAGGCCAGCCACGTCAAGGTGCTTTAGAGCGAGCTGTGCGCCGAGAGAACTAGTGTCACGTGAAACATTTTCACTTATGCTCGGAATACTTTATAGCCGCGTGCTGCGAGTTGAGTATCCTTCAACAGCTGGAACAGCTTCAAGAGCGGCACGCGCAAACTCAAGCCGGTTTTGACCACTATACGACATCCGTCCAAAGAAGAGCGCTAATAATATCGTGAAAAATAGTACACAATCTAGCACTATAGTCGACATTTTGCACAGTCACATTTGTTATTCACAATTGGTCCAGTGTTTTTTTTTTTTTTTTTTTTATAAACACTATTTCTGTTTTGGACGTTGAATCTAGCTCGGGCTACTCTCGGAGTCTCACTCACATGGCCGATATGTTGAAGACGAGAAGTGAAACGTCTAAACAAAGTTCAAGTCTGAATTTGGACATGACTTTCGACATACTGCTATTCCTGTCTGCTATTGCAGGGGTTTATGGAGCAGGTGTTGAGCTCCATTAATATATGATAGAGCCTTTGTCTGGTCTGTCAAATGGTTGGTGTGCTATATTCTCTGCAGAAGAAGTGATGAAAACGTTTTTAATTTATTTTATTGCGGAGAAATTTTATATAGGGCTGAAAAGCTTTTTTAAAACCATGAAAATATTATTGTCGTTGAGGGGAGGCATGCAAATTTACAGCTAACGGAAACTGTGCTAAATCAAAACTTAATTTAAAAAAGATCTTATATTGTATTACTCCCTTCCATGTGCTCTCGTAGATGAGTGTTTGAACGCGTTGCATACTACTCCAAAAGTTAAAAAAGAAAAAAATAGGGTACACGTTTGTTTAGTAACGTTTGTTAACTTATTTTGAATTAAAAGTTTTATGATGTCTTTCTGTACCTTATGCACTATTGTATCAAGCAAATATTATTTATTTTAAGATGAACAGTGTATTTGTGTATTTTATACGCATTCCATTGCACTTGATGTTTGGGTTGGTGGTTGCGGAGTTCTTTTAATTGTCATTTTAACACGATCTTCATGACCAGTAACCTGCCATCTGATCTACACGAATGCAGTTCATCCCATTTTATACATTTCATTGTTTACGAAAATCACAGTCTACATGTGTTAGGTCCTAGCCGAGCACGCACATGTTCGTCGTTTTAGAAGGCGAGCAAAGTACGTACCACACGCACGAACGCTGAAAATGGCATCGACCAGAAGCGCTTTTCAGAAATGGTCTATAGATCTTTTGCTAAATTACTTAAGTACAAAGGAGCATATTCATGCCACAAGAGTAGTTACACGTGCTGGTGCCTGCAACAGTAACTTTTCTAAAGAAAATCTAAAACAAATGGCACGTTCCTTCAGGTTATACGAGCGTGTGGGGCACCTGTACCCACATTCCGAGCATTTTCCGCGGTGCTTTGGCAATTTGTCAAAAAAATGTATTGCGTGACTCTTCGACCTTTCTTGGGCAGCCATCTTCTAATAAAATGAGAACGGATTTACTAGCGATTTCACGAAACTAGCGAGCCGCGGCTTGAGCGTACCGAGTTGCAAAAACGGTTTTCTCAAAATTCCAGTTGCTCCCGTTTTTTTTATATATATATATAGTTCAGCACGTAGGCCAAGGTCATACTTTGTGCAAATATAGATTATTATCAACTTCAAATAGCACGAACGCCCAGGTTTTCTCGCTGTTAGCCGCGTGAAAGGCGAGCGCGAGCGTGCCCGATTGCTGGCCGCGCGCCTCGCTACCCAACTGTGACGTCACGCTTGGGTGGCCGGGAAAACTGGGGAAAAACTAGGGAGAACGATGTTTCGGTTTCGGCAGCAAACAAAATACCACTTTTTGAATTAACTAGATTGAATCTGGGAGAACGAGTTAGCATTTCGGAATCAGGAAGCAATCCGCATTCAGATGATGCCTTTGGATTAGGTAGCTCGAAAAATCGGCGGAGTACCCCTTTAAGCCTACTCTCGTCAAAACAAGAAATGACATTGTGGGCGCCTGCAGCATCTATTTCAGTGCAAACAGAAAGTGTCAGCAGGAAAGAAAACAATATATTCTTTCTTGCTGCATGCGCCCACAGTTTCACAGAGAAATTTTGTTTGTCACAATCGTCTTTTGATCTAGGTAAGGTCGTGTTCTCAAACTTCCGCGTTCTATCCCAACCGCTTTAGTGTCCCACTCTCACGGAGTTTGAGCTTTCTGCGATGCATAGTTAATTTACCCGAACCGAAAAACATGGTTCTCTTTTCTCGGGCACTCCCTGTATTTGTACTTTCGGGGACCCGCAGCGGCCGGGCGGCTTTCCTCCTTTCTACCCCGTGGCCTCGTCGACGCGTCCAAAATCACCTGTTAAAAAAAAAAAACGCTAATATTATTTTTTTTGCGACTAGCTTTTCAAATTGAAACTGAACTGCGAGATTTCCCTTTCATCAACGGGTAGCGATGGACTGGCAGTTTCCAACCCGCAACCCGCAGCCTGTTTTTGTTTGGACCGGCCGAAGTGTAATCCCTATCGCTGTTGCTTGCCGATTGCAGCAAGAGCCCGGTAAGCGCGGAGAAATCCTCAGGGGAATCAAGTACGTGCGGCCGGGCAGCAACTTCGAGCCAGCCTTCCCCGTGTTACAGAAAGTCGAAGTGAACGGGGAACATGCGCACCCTCTCTTCACGTATCTCAGGGTGAGTCCAATGTCCACTCGCCGCACGCCGTCGAGCGGTTAGATTTTCTTTTTTTATGGTTCTTGAGATTTTGAAGAGCGCGAGCGCTGTTTTTACATATCTGAAGTTTATTTTTACCGTCAGGGCTCATTACAGACCATTTCAATGAACGTCTTCTGCAATCTGTCATATTTGTCTACTGGGCTGCAGTATATCAGGCGCCCTACATACGTCCACACCTACGACTACTCACAACTGACTGCACTACGACCTCTTGTGATTTCTTACGACGAGAGAACAGGCTGGTACGCTGGCGCCATCTATGAGGTGCTCCTGGAACAGCATTTCACTAGAGCGAAGGATTTTGCAGGATTTGCGAGGTCAAATGCCACTATCTATGAGAAATAATCGTTTATAACATTGTCAAAAGATCTACAAGCCAATAGTCAAGAAATAAAGCGCGAAAAAGTAGAAAATATACCGAAATCGCAAATGTTCCACGGGTACCCGATAAATGGCGCCAGTGAGTTATCTCGAACATTACTTGGCAAGGCGGCGCAAGTCACCGCCCGACCCAAGGGGCACTGTCATTTATCCATCCATTCATCCATCCATACGTTACAACAGATCACATGCGGCCGTAACGCAGTCGGTTGTAAGCAGTAGCATATGTGTAAACAAGTCTTCAATGTTTTAATGCATTAGCATTAGGACGCTCGTTTTCGCAAAACACGTGTGGTGTCTTTTGTTTGAAAGGCGCCGGGGAAAGAGAGAGAAGGAGAGGGAGAGAGGGTGACGCGTGCGACTCGCTCCCATTGGTCGGAAGCGCTGACGTCAGCACGCGTCAACCTCTCCCTTTCTCCCCGGCGCTGACAAACTGACGGACACCATTGGGTTTTCTTCAAAACGACGCCCGTTGCGTTTTCGTCAAAGTCGACGCTACCAGCGAGCTGGCGTGGAGCCAGACAGAGAGGTGGCGCCGCGCAACGCCTCCGTAGATAACAAAGCCGTAGTGCTGAATAAGATGGCATCATCAGAGAAGGCCAACGCTGGATACAGATTGGAAACGAGTGCTGCGTCAGTGCTCGGCTTTGACTCAAGTTCGAGCCGAACGGTCGACACAATCGTCGTGTCCAATCTGTGCCCAGCGCTTGCCTTCTCTGATGACGCCATCTCATTCAGCCCTATATGGCCTTGCTATCTAGGAAGTGTTGCGCCGCGGCGTGTTGGAATGCAAGCATGATCAGTTGGCTTTCTGCCGTCGCCAGTTGTTCTTCACTCTGGGTTTCCGTAGTAGCGGTACTCGGGCTGTGATGTGTGTATGGGTAAAACGATGGATGTTGTTCATTCCAAGCGTGATATGGATGCGGTTCCTTCCTCGAGTGGTATGAATGTGGTTCTCTCCGCAAGTGAAATGGATGACCGCATCCAAGGGCGTTGACGTACTCTGACAGCCGGAGAGTACCGAAAGGGGTGAAAAAAATTACAGTAAGGTCCATTGGTGGTTTTTTGGGGGAAATACGTTAGCATGAGAAACGCCACACACGTCCCCTTTTGGGAAACGCTAACACTGACCCCGTAACGAGGCCAAAAAGATGCAGCAAAAACTAGAGGAAGCAGAAGAGAAAGCCAAAAGAGAAAAGTGAATGGGTCAGCGAGCGTTTCCCAAAGAGGGAAGTGTCTGGTGTTTCCAAGCGTCATGCTGACGCATAACCTAAGAATCTACAAATAAATAGCTTTGCAAATGTGTGTGTGTTTTTTTTTTTTTTTTTGTCTGGGTGGTTGCTGGTTTTATAGCGCGGAGCATGGGAAGTCTCGAGCAGCTTATTTCCGGTGGGCAGCTAATGAGCTTGCTCAGTTAGCCGATGAGAAGGCCGACGAACGAAGCGTGAAGATAATAGGCCACGCCACGGCTGTCGGTAACTATAAAACTATAGAACTGCGACTTATGATCACATTTCCGAGTAGGGTCCATTGAGTCAAGTTGAACATCCGGTCGACCAAGTGCTATACTGAAGCAGAACCAAAATGAATAACGCGCAGTTCCTCTTTTTTTTTTATCTGCATAATAACAGGGACAGGATTATAAACTATTTGCCACTTTCCACTAGTCCCACCGCGTTCAAAACATGTGTACCAATTCACTTCATCAACGCGTGGATGCTGCACAAGAAAAAAAACTCTAGCTGGTGACTCCGAAGCCAGGAATGCACCGATTCCGCCGAAAACTGCTTTGAGGGGTCCGAACAAATTAAAATCACTGAGCGCCAATTTTTTTAGTGTGGCGGATGGGGAATGCTCTGAAAACGTAAACTCTAGACTTTTTTCCCGCTGTGTCTCGTGAGATGTGAGGGCGCGCATCGTCGTGCCGCAGCAACACACCGGAGGTCAGCAAACCACTGCGCTTTGACGTGATCCCACACTTCAAGTTGTTATCGAGGCCACAATACGACGTTCTGTTGACACTGAGTCCCCTGGGAATGTTACATTCGACTGCTGGTCCTTTATGGACCCAGGATACCATGAGCCTAACATAGTACCCTGCATCGGAATTGCCCAGAACTTCTTTGGTCTTGGCGAAGAGACGTGGCTCCATTCATTACTTGCCCGCTTGGTCTCTGGCTGGCCATAGTGGATTCAACATTCGTTTTCAGTGACAATGCGTTAAAAAAGAAGTTATCTCACTCGGCTTCTTAACGTCGGAACAACGTCTCGCACACATCCACACGGCGCTCAATGTCTGTCGTAAGTTATCTTGCTTCCCAGCTGTCGGACACATGGTACTGCAGAATATTGTGAATGATGTAGACTGTAGTGCACGTATACTATGACTAAGTTCAATTCTTCTGACATTTTATTGATATGGACAAAGCAGTCTTTGGGTACAAGCTGGTCAAATTCCGATATTGAGTGCGTCGTCCTTGAAGTGTGAACTCTGACCGGAGCGTGGTGCGTTTGTCAGACTTGACTCCCCACTTTGAAACTTTATGCACTCGTACGTCTGGCAAAGTGACAACGCGCTTCCGTGCTCTTTAAACATTCTGCGATGTTTATCCACGGACTTTCCGCCCTATGCACCCGGAAACAAAATAGCTGAGCTCTGCTTCTTCCTGGTGCACGCTTCAAGGCGGCGGTCATTTTGAGAGTGCTGCGGTCGTGTGATATTTTCCAGCAGGCCGCTGGGGCCGGCCGGCGTGCGCAGCTTCCTTTAGTGGAGGGTGAAACAATATTTAAAGTACGGCAGTTTATCGCGAAATTTCGATTATCCTTATAACTAAATTGCGGTTACTTGTTGACTTCCTCCTACAAAGAGACCACATCTTGGTATTTCTGTCATCTCTGCAGAGCCGCTGCCCGTCTCCAAATCCGGCCTTTCACAAGAAGGATGCCCTCTTCTATTCACCGCAGAACAGCGACGACATCCGCTGGAATTTCGAAAAATTCCTGATTGATCAGCGAGGCATTCCGGTGAAGCGCTACGAACCCAGCTTCGAGCCCGACGACATAGCGGAGGACATTAAGCACCTGATCGTTACGGGCGGCCATTAGAACCCGAGGCAGGCGTGCTGGCTGAACCTCGTTTCACCTTGGGGGATGAGCAGGAAACTATACACTGTTTACCACTAAGCTGACAGTACAGTGGAAGCTACGTTCTCTTTAGAGCCGTCATGCGTGTATCTTTCGTCACGTGATAACGAACGCTCCCGCCCACGCCCGCGCACAAAGAGCGGGGTCAGCTTGTGAAAGGGAGCCAGGTGATTGGTCCAGAGAGCTCCTATAGCTCTCACTGCATTCTCAGCTTAGGGAACAGTGACTCAAATCGAATAGCGCTGAGTCATTCGTAGCTTTCGCAAGGTAAGGGAAACCCACAACAGCGCATTCGCTGTGTTGAAGTTAGGAATCATACAGTGCTATTCGACTCGACCACTATTCGCACACTCCCTAATGGCCGATTCACACAACGGACTGATCCGCGGACGTATTGATCACGGGACGACATATCCGCGGACTGCCCGTCTCCCAAGCGCATATCCACACGGAGGAGACGACGAGCAGACGACAGCGAGGACAGACCAAACCTGTTCGCGACCCCGCAGGCTCGCGAAACGCCAACGTCGCACTGTGGCGCCGTTACCAAGAGGAGAAGCGACGTTTGCCATTGGCACCCATTGCGGTCGCGGCGAGAGCGGTGAAAAGAATCGTTGTGTGCCGCTGATGCATACCGAGCGAAACAGAACACCGTGAGAGGCTTGCTCTACTAGCTTTACTATACTCCGTTCCACCTTCAGTCCGAGCGCAGTGGACGCCACGAGCTATTCCAGCCGATCCAGCGCCGGGAGAAAATCGCGTGACCTGCCGGTTGGGCAGAGCGACGCAGGGAGCTCAAGGTCACATGACACTCTCTCAACGCTGGATTGGCTGCGATGGCTCTCTAGCATCCGCTGCGCTCGGACTGAAGATGAAACGGAGTATAGCCCAAGGCATGACACAAGCATGGTTTTGCTTGAGGATGTTTTACTGTAGAGGGGACAAGTCCTCGGCTCGCGGGTGGGCATTTGTAGATGCCTTCACGTACTGAGTACCTCGCGCTCTCGCAGTACACTTCAGTACAAACTCTCAAGAAAAAGGGTGTAGAAGGGTGTATAGTTACACCCTTTGTCCCATATAATACACCCCAAAACTTCATTTCGACGGACAGAGCCCTATAGTCGAACAGACGGCCCCCAATTTCACGAGGGGCTTGATAACGGTGCGATAAAACTTTTTAAATAGCTAAAGTACGTATCAAATACCACAGAAAGAAAACACCAGAGTTTTTACAGTAGGGCCAAGAAAACCTCGATTATGTTTTTTTGTAGTCAGTAAAACGTACATTAGCTATTTTAATAAGTTGTACCGCACGGCTATCAAGACCCTCGTAAAATTTCGGGCAGTGTGTTCGACTGTAGGGCGCTGTACGTCGAATTGAAGTTTTGGTGTGCATTATATGGGACAAAGGGGGTAACGATACACCCTTTTACACCCTTTTTTCTTGAGAGTGCACCACAGCTCCAAGAAAGGTCTTGCCGGTTAAAAGTCTGGATGGACTTGCAGAAAAGATCGCTACGCATCACCCGAGCAAAGTTCTGCCGCTTCCTTCACGTGTGAAACCAAGAATCGCGCTAAGAAACGAACCAGTGAACGGATAAAACAGAGTGACGCGCCATTTTTGTTTCGCTCTTCCGAAAATATGAAACATAGAAAACATTGCGCTGTTGCCAGACTAAACGTTGTTCAAGCCAATCCCCCACCAAAAATCCGCCAACGAGGCGCGGGTCGCATGAATCGGTGATATGATGGTCACGTGGGGCACAGTTTGCGGACAAAAATCGCGATTCGGTCCGTCCAGGGCTCTGGGTCTGTCTTGTCAATCTGCCATAGCGGAAACCGTAGCACGCACACACACTAAAAAGCGTACTGTCACGATTCATGGCTCGATTGTTCGTATGACACAGTCTTTCCTCTTCTATTAAAATTCCTGGGCTTTAAACTCGCCAAACACAAAGTTGTTGCCGAACTTCACGTAGCGCACCGATTGGACTATCTTGACGATGACTTCGCGCTTCTTTCACCGGCGTCCAATCGGCGCGCTCCGCGAACTTTTGGCTCCAACTTTGCGCTTGACGAGTTTAGGGTCCGCGAACTTTCGCCTCCAGCTTAGTGTTTGACGAGTTTAGGGCCGGGCCTTAAACTCGTCAAAGACAAAGTTGGAGCCGAAAGTTCACGGAGCGCGCCGATTGGACGCCGGCGACAAAAGCGCGAAGTCATCGCCGAGATAGTCCAATTGGTGCGCTCCGTGAAGTTCGGCTCCAACTTTGTGTTTGACGAGTTTAGAGCAGACTGCCATTCATCCTGCGTAAAATCGCAAACAAAGGCGAGAGCACATACAGGCCCCGACGCAAACGAAAATCTCAAGGTCACTGTGTGTTATTCACTGTGCTTGACTGACTTTACATTGGCGAAAGCCATGACGTTGCTTTTTTGAAGGTGCTAGATTAGCCACATCGGTTCGTAACGTCGGCTGCTCTCCGACACACGGCGAAACCAAGTGTAGACGAAAGGCGCACTTGGAATTGCGTGATACTGCAGATTTTAGGGGTTAGAAAGGAAGACGTATGGCAGCGAATTAAGTTGGAAGACGCCATGGTCTTTCCGAAAAATTTGCTGCGTCATGCCTATTGGTTACTTGCAAAAGAAGGTGCACAGTATCATAGGTCCTTGGGTTTAATCTGGCATGCATGGGCAGCGTAATCTCAACGTATGGTCGGTTTAGACCTGCAGCTTAGAAGGATGTTGAACCGAAATCTGGATTCCACAAAACACGGCGGCAGAAGCGTGCAACGGGATGTTACGAACACCAAAACATCACTCATACAGCGATATCTCGAACGGATGGCCGCATTTTTCTAAAAACGGAGGCGCATTTGACAGGCATGTTGACGTCTTGTTTGTCCGAGAAGAGTCGAGAAGGAGAGGAAACGGCCTCGCGTTTTCTCCACCTCACCGCCTTGAGAAAGCGAAGCGAAGAAAGGAGGAAACGAGATATGTTTATGTCACGCGCCTCATCGGCCTCGTTCAATCTCGACCTCTTTTTCCAAAAATACGGCCGTCCATTCGAGATATCGCCTTGCGAGTGGTGTTGTAGAGATTGTAGCGTCCCGCCTACCGCTCCTGCATTGTTTTCTGAAATCCTAATTTCGGTTCACCATCCCTTTAAGCTTTGCGATTCTAAGTCCAAACAGAGGTGAGGCGGGGTAGATGCACCAGCTTTAAATCTATAGTCTCTCTCTTTCTCTCTGCTCTCTCTCTCTCTCTCAATATCTTTCTTTCTTTCCGTTTTATTTTAATAAATTCATAAGTCCCTGGAGCACTGAAATACGTCGGGGTCGTTCAAGCACTACTGATTGAACAGGACTCGGGTAGCCCGTATGATGAACGGTTCTGAAATCATAAGAAGGAACAGTTCCTAAGGTAGAGCGTCGTTATCAAGGCCTTTTATGCATTCGAGGTCGTGGTGCTGCGGCGGTTTCGGCTATCTGGGTGGCTACTTCGTTGGTGGTGTTGGAACGGACGACGATAGATCTGTCGGGATGATCAACGAATAAAGGTGGCAAATGGTAAACTGTGTTTTCCATAATTGAAGTAATGACGTGTACTTCAGACGGCTGCAAAACTTGCAGACCCTCTTCGGGTACGCAGAGTTCCTAAACGTTTCAAATACCGAATCCGCCTTTTGCAAGATCCAACTGCGCGTGCGCCAAACCCTAACGGCAGTTTTCGGAACCATCGTGGTTGGCCTCGGCTGCAGACCGAAGGTTGCAGACGAACGAGCGCCGAACGAAGTTTCTCTCTCAAGCCTAAAGCCAACGTCATGTGCCGCATATTATTGTTTTTCCCACTCCTGGCACCAAGCAGGGTTTTTTTCGTTTCCCGTCGGTAAAACGTGACAGCTAGGCAGCGCCGAGAAGCTTGGATAAGGGCTATGAAGCGTCAGTGTGAAGACGCGAGTCCATGGCTGCCGTAATCGTCGTCCCGGCGCTGCGGATTGCATTTTGTGGAAGGTACGTATCTAAATAATACATCGCCCATAGCGCGTTCCAGCTTAGCAGGTACTTCTATGCAGGCCAGTGCCGGTGCCGCGTCAGTAGAACTGTGTGCATGTTCGTTAATCGTGTTCGCATGCCAGAACTGCTTCATTATGACTTGCTAGTACGGAGCTTGGCGTGATATGATATTGCGTTGACATAAACAGGCGCTCACCTTTTCACTGCGTAACGTGTTGTTGTGCCGCTGTTGTCGCTCGTATTCTGCAAGCTTTCTCGCCAATCGCACGGCAGTGAAGTAGATCGCGTTGTTAGGCCAGTGAGAGCTCGCTTATGTGCGCTTTTTTCGCGAGTCGAATGGGCGCAACACTTATTGCAGCTTTGTTGATTTTTTGCAAGAAAGCCCTCAAACTCGCCCAGACACCCGGATTTCGTGCCATCAATTTTCGTCTACACGGGCGAGTTTAAAAGAGAGACGCTCTCGACCGCTATCCCCGATTTGCAGGGCGTTCGAAGAGGCAGAACAGCGTGCATCGAAGCAGAAGCTTCGACACCGGTGCTGCGTGATGTTTTGTTCAGGGATGATAAAAGCCCACCACTACTCGCTCCAAGTGTTATGATTCTGCACGTGCACCAAGTAAAAGCAAAAACACTATATTCGCTTCACGTCCTTTACGCTTACGTTTCATAAGCAGAGAACAGCGTGCATCGAAATTTCGTGCCGCGGTATCCAGGAAACCACGTTTTCCAGAACGCCAACACTGCACCCGTGCTTTTCTCGATGACGGCATGGACCACGTAATGCCCTCCTTTCATTGAAGGAAGGCAAATACTGCGCAGGAGCTCACACGTCGAATCCGAGGAAAGTTCGTTGTATCTCATTGCGTACGTATCCCTCACCTTGGAACTTTTGCCCCTTAGTAGTTTGGAGTTGGAACCGGGCTCCGCTTTTTTGCATATAACTAGCTGCGAGTCGGTGACGCGGCACTTCCGTCTAGCCGTTCGCCACGGCAAAAAAGCTCCCTGAAGTAAAATCTTGCCTTAGGGGCTGCATTCTGCCCCACGACTATAAAACAACAAAAAAAAACTAAGCACTACGGAAGATAAAATGCACCTAACAACACGCAGTGTGGTCGGTCGTTCGAGGCGTTCAGTCGAGAGCCGTCTGCACTTGGAGGCCAACCATATTGTTCCTCGTCGCGCCCGTGAGATGGCGCCACAACGCAATGCAAAGGGCAGAGTAATTAAGGGTATGAGTCGACAGCTTCGGTACGACGTAATGGAAGTAAACAGGGAAGTGTACGAGGCTGGCTCCCGCCCTTTTGCAGATGGCATTCACTACAGTGAGGCCACGGGTTACAGGGTGGGGGATAGGATGGGCCGCACGGTGACTGCTTTTTGGGGGGACCGAGGGCCCTGGGGGCACTGAAGTAACTGAAAACCCAACAAAGTCAGGAGAGGCACCCAGGGTTAAAAAGAGGAGAAAACGTAAGAACAGGTATAAACAAACAGCACAATCAGACATTGGATATATTAACATGCAGGGTGGTAGAAATAGGTTAAAATGGGAAGAGGTAGAGGAGCAACTAAGAAAGGAGGATTTAGTGGTGTATGGGTTTGTGGAAACACATCTCAGAGACATGGAGCAGCCACCTTGCAACCCTGACTATGTGTGGGAAGAATGCAACAGAATGGAGGGAACGAGGAAGGGAGGTGGAATTGGAGCATTTATTAAGAAGAACATGAACTTTCAAAGGATCAGAAAGGAGTGCGCCGAACATTTGTGGCTGAAAGGAAAAGTCGCTGGAGAATCAACAGTCCTTGGAGTTGTTTACTTATGGACAGGGACAGGTGCTAAAGAGGAAAACAGAAAAATGATTGATTGCATATCAAGAGACATTAGTGAGCTAGGGGAAGGCTCTGAAATAATTATTATGGGAGACATGAATGCCCATATCGAGGGTCTGGATGGGTATACGGACTCAACTGGAAGCATATTACTAGAACTGGTGGAAAAGCATGACTTAGTTTTATGTAATACCAGTCAGAAGTGTGACGGGCACATAACGTGGGAAACTGGCAATCTACATTCAACTATAGATTACGTACTCATGTCACACAAAATATATGGTAAGTTACAAGTAATGAAAATAGATGAAGAAGGTTCCAAAAGTCTTGGTAGTGATCACAAACGTATTAAGCTGAATTTTGCCAGAGAAGTAAATGCTGAAACTAGACAACATAATTCAAAGCAAACTTTCTGCAGCGACAAAGAGTTGGAAATAGTTGCTGAAAGAATAGAGGAAGCAGTTTCAGGGCAACGGTATACAGATTGGACCTATGAGAGCCTAACTAGGCTTTTTGCTCTGGAACTAGACAAAGTTCAGAGTAAACGAAAGGGGAAGCAAGGACATAGACCAAAAAGCTGGTGGGACAAAGAAGTGAAGCAAGCGATACAAAAACGTCAGGAAGCCTCTAGAGAACACAGGCATTCCAAGCGTAGTGGGGAGTCAGAAACGGAAGTAAAAAGAAAATGGGACACTTTTATAACATGTCGCCGAGAGGCATCCAGTTTGATCAATGCGAAAATTCAGAGAAAGGGTGAAGAATGGATGAGTAATGTAAGCAAGAAAGATAGAAACGCAGCCAAGAAGTTTTGGGAGCACTTGAACTCACTCGGTGAAACGACGCAAGCTAGACAGAGGTTCATACTCTCGCATCAGGGAGATCAATTAGAGGGAGATGATGCGATACGACATATAGGAGCAGTGATGGAGGAGAAATTTCGGGAACGGGTACATGTGGAAGATAGGAGAACCGAAGGAAGTAGCAGTCCAGCTTGTGACATCGCGGATTTTGGACAAAGAGAATGGGAAAAGGCGGAACGAAGAGTCCCTAGTGGCACGTCGACAGGCACAGATGGTATCCCAATCAAGCTGGTGAAGAATTTGGGTCCTAAATCTAAGGCAAAACTAAGGGAGGTAGTGAGCACTATGATAACAAAAGGAAATATTCCAGATGAATGGAGGCTTAGTAGGATGAGTATGATATATAAGGGAAAGGGAGATAAGTCTGATATTAGGAATTATCGTCCCATAACCGTGACACCAGTTATTTACAGGTTGGTAATGCAGATTATAAAGAACAGACTGGAGGAATGGGTAGATTGCGAGGGCATACTGGGCGAGTTACAGAACGGGTTTCGGAAACAAAGAAGGTTGGAGGACAATATATTTTCTCTAACACAGTGTATAGAAATAGCGCAAAAAGAAAACAGACAGCTCTGGCTGGCATTTCTGGATATCAAGGGTGCCTATGACAATGTGAACCAAAGGAATCTGTGGGACATAGTGGAGAGCTTAAACCTAGATGAAGGACTAACAGCAATATTAAGGAACATTTACAAAGATAATAAGGTGATTATAACATGGGAAGGAAAGGCAACGGGGAAAATAGAGATAAGACGAGGCCTTAGGCAGGGGTGCCCGTTATCGCCTTTGCTGTTTATGTTGTATCTGAGAGGATTGGAGGATAGACTAGAGAAGAGTGGGCTTGGATTCGACCTTTCGTACAGTAAGCTAGGCCAAAAATTCAGCAATCCTTACCGGGATTGATGTATGCGGATGATATCGTACTAATGGCTAACAACAGGATAGAGTTGCAGGAATTAATGAGCATCTGTGGTAGGAAAGGAGAGGAATTAGGTTTAGAATTCAGTAGTGAAAAATCAGCAGTCATGATTTTTAACAATGATGAAGTTGAGAGGCTGAAGATACAAAATATTACAGTTGAGAGAGCTAGTAAATACAAGTATCTAGGAGTATGGATATGTGATGGTGCAGAATATCTCAGTGAGCATGAAAAGTATATAATAGGTAAGGGCAACAGAAATGCAGCTGTAATGAAAAATAGAGCACTTTGGAATTACAACAGGTATGAGGTGGTGAGAGAGATTTGGAAAGGGGTCATGGTGCCTGGCTTGACTTTTGGAAACGCAGTGCTATGCATGAAATCCGAAGTGCATGCAAGACTAGAAATAAAACAGCGCGGAGTAGGTAGGCTGGCTTTGGGGGCACATTGCAAAACGCCAAACCAGGAAGTACAAGGAGACATGGGATGGGCGTCATTTGAGGGCAGGGAAGCTGTGAGCAAGATAGAATTTGAGGATCGGTTGAGGCAAATGGATGGGGAGCAATGGGCACGAAAGGTTTTCAGCTATTTATACATGAGGAGTATAGACACAAAGTGGAGACAGCGCACTAGGAAATTAAGAGGAAAGATTTTAGGCTATAGTGGAGTTACGGAAGAGCAGGTCTCAGTTAAGAAGAAAGTTAAGGCCACAGAAAGAGATCGGTGGCTAGAGGGAATGCAGACAAAGACGGCTCTGGAAAGCTATAGATTAAACAAAACAGTTATTGCCAAAGAAAGCATTTATGACAATTCTAGGGGAAGCTCATTGTTGTTTGAGGCAAGGACAGGTGTTTTGCGAACCAGAACATACAGAGCGAAGTACCAGGAAATGGATACAGTGTGCGCTGCTTGTGGAGAGGAGGACGAGACGGCTGAGCACTTGATACTCTACTGTAAAGGGCTTCACCCTATGCCTACCGAAGACAACATAGATTTAATAAAGTCATTGGGTTTTAGAGACAGCGAAGGAAAAGTGGATTTCAAGACAGTAGAGATTACCAAGCAAAGATTAAGTGAATGGTGGCAGAAAGCGAGAGAAAACTAGGTATTTTCTTATTAACTGATGGCAAGGGGGTTTTATAGCCTCACTTTCTTTTCAGTGCGGAGTGAATATAGTTTTCACATTTAAATATTCTAAGCTTAAATGGTAAAACAAAATGGCTAGGTGGCGTAAGCTACCGCTCCGATCCAAAGGGCTCAGCCGGATTCATCCATCCATCCATCCAAAGGCGAATTCCATGATGTCCGCTAGAACCAACGTTGGCTAGAACTGAAGAATCGATCACCAATTGATTTCAGCGCCGCGAAACGGTTCTGAAGTTAAGCTGTGTTTTAATACTCTGGAAACATTCAGTGGTCCTACGTCTGCGTTTAGAACTCTGACAAAACTCACTATTAGAAGCCTGCTGTGATGGCGACGTACGGTTCGTGCGTTTAAGATGTTAATAAAAGTACGGAAGGCACAGGATTCGTTAGGGAATATTTCACTATTACAATATAGATCAGAAAACAAATATTTACACCGCGCTTATTTTAAAGAATGTCATTCTGGAAGTTATCTTTTTCACTGTTTTGTACTGGTCACATTCAGGGGTGGCGTCGTCAGTCTTGTATGGCGTTTTACTGGACCGCCGAAGGAAAATGATGGTGGGCTCCTCGCTGATGGGCTCGGAGATAGTTGTTGGGAGCTTGGAACGTCTGGTTCCCGGGGATGTCGATGTGCCCGGTCGCTGGAGTTGTCCTCTGCGCCTCACATAGTACAGTCGACATTAGGCCGGTCGGCGCCTTGACTAGGGATGTCGTGAACTTTTGTCGAACCTCGATTTGACGTCGCACCTCAAGGTTCGACTGGTTCGCCGAACCTTCCAACTTTCACTAAAGTTCGAAGAAGTTCGACCCTATGGACAGTGTTCCCCGGCGTCTACACGAATATTTCGAATTTTGGGGAACAAATAATTTAGAAAGTAGTTTATTTTATATTTTATAAGATGGTTACCAATGTTTACACCATATAAAAGCGAAAATATGTACTTATAATGCTTCCGTTAGTAATGTGAACCAGTGATGCCAGTACACCCAAAAAATATTGAACTTTTCCTCTGCCAGGTCGTGTCAACTGGCCTTTAACTTTCGCGCATGCGCACAAAAGTCGAACTTAGGTCGAACTTCTGTCAAACATCACGTTGGAAGTTCGAAAAAGTCGAACTTGGTGGAAAATCGAAACTTCAGTAGCAAGTTAGCGCTCTGTGGTGTTGGTCTCTTTCACTTGTCCATTGTTTTTTAGCGCTTTAATCATAACATCATTTGCGGCCATGCCGGTATTTAATGTGCCACAAGCGTTCGCTTCACCGTGTTGGTTTCCCACCGCAGAAGTAGTGGTTCGAGGGAACGAGTAAGTAGAAATAACCGTCAGTACCCAGCAATGGCGTATGGTTGACCCGAAAGAGGTCCCTCACATCAGGCTAATGTCTAACGTCTGCAAAGAACAACGATCTCGATGGTGTGTAATGCACGTTGCAGAAGCACTGCGTAGCTGAGACTGCAGCCAATGCCACACCCACGGGAGCTCGAGGTCGCTGCTTTAAAGCGTTGTTCCGCAGAACGATCGAGCGCTCGAGTCAGAAATGCATGCATCAAAGCGTGGAGCGCGGGCTAGCTCGCTCTTGTAGCTATGGCTGCAATCTCAGCTTGTAAACGTTCTCCGCCAAATGACATTCAGGACTAAGTAACTGCACGAGAGAGCCATACTGCCGTGAGCTGGCGCTGCTTCTTAGGAACTCATGACGTGACGGCATCCAACGGAGCTTCACTGACCGCCAGCAGACGCAATTTTGAAATCTGTTCATTCGTTTGAAAATTAGTTTTCTTGACTTCTCTGCTTGTAGCCCAGAAACAGTCTGGGCTAGTGTTTCTGGGCGGCCGGCACAACATGGACCCCATCTAAACAAAGAAATAAAAGTGCAAACATCTCGTTTCCGTACCCCTTTAAACACACATTGGCAAACCGAACCCGAAAGCTTACATTTAAATCTACACACTAGTGATGAGGCTGAGCAGACTACTTCAGTGGAAAAGGGAGTGAAAGAGGCAGAAAGAAAAATGTGGGAGGTAAGAATGCAGGAAAAATCCGCTCTAACATAGTGCAGGACACAAAAATAGGACATAAGAATGGAAAATGTGTTTGACAATTCACTGGGACGTTCTTTACTGTTTAAGGCGAGAACGGGAGTTGAGGATGAGGAGGTGTAGGGCTAAATTTCAGGAGACAGACACATTATGTGCCGCCTGCCATAATGATAGCGACACTAGAGCACTTGGTTTTAAAGTGCACGGGACTTCTGCCCTGCCCTCTCTGAAGGGGTGACAGGTTTGGCTGGTGCCCTATAGGCTTTGCTGGCGACGATGGGGGACGGAAGAGAAAAGGATTTCAGTCACAAAGAGACGATTAGAAGATTGGAGGAAATCGTCAGACTAGGGAAAATTGAATAATGTACAACGAACTAGTACATCTGGGAGTCGGGACAGGCGGGACAAAGGAACAGCGAGTGACCTCGTCGCAACTTTAAATGGCTAACCAACTACACGCTGTATAAATATCCCCACAACCCCCAATTATTTTGGGACAAAACGAAAATTGGGACTCCCTCCCACGTGACTCCGGCCCAAAGTCTCAACCCTGTCCCCCAGTGGGTCCGGTGCTGCGGTAACGCCGACAAGGTTGGACCAGAGGTAAATAGACCCTTTCCGAAGTTCAGTGCCATCTGGTGGCTGAAACGGCGGTTTAACTTTTGCCGTACTAATGGCGGCCATGAACCCGTAGTCTGCAGTATTTTCTCGGGCAACGTCACTTTCGCAAGTCAACGGCAAACGAGAATGTGCTTTTGACTGTACAGTTCTTTCTCGATCATCAATTTCAGTGTTGATGGCCACAAAGTATGTAAACAGTGAGAACGAAGCGCCAAGCCAGATAGACGCTTTGATAAAGTTCTATACATCAAGGGGCTTTCAAGTCGAGTGTGTGCTACTAAAAAATTGACTGGGCCCGAGTCAGAAATGAACGTTTACGCAACTCTTGCAGGGTGGTTTCATTTGAAATCGAACACGCTTGTCGAGTGGTCTTTCGATTTTTAAGTATATAGTGATTGCCCCTTTTCTGCAAAAAACAAAATCGATTTTCAATTTTTTTAATATATATTTCGCTTTACAAAAAATATGAAGTGGAGCAGGGTGAAAATCTGTTTTTTACTCCGGGATTTTTCTACCCACTTCTGTACGCTGGTATACGAAAAAAGCATACAAAACTTAGTTATTTTTCGTGCGCTTGTATGTTATTTCAACTATTTTTTAGATCAAAGAAAAATACTTTTGTATTTTTGTTTATTGAGATAAAGAATGCCAAACATCGTCCCTTTGACAATCCTATGGCATCTTCAGAGCCTTGTAACTCATATGCGTTATTCTATTTGTCGCCTACCAAATACTATGCGGGTGTAGTCCTATACATGGGCTATCGACCGGCATAAGTTCAGTTTATTTTATTTTCACAGAATTTTTCATATAAAAATTGAAATATCGTCGGAAATGAGATTAACCGGTATTTTGAACCCACTTTATCGAAAAAGGCCATTTTTTTAATTCGTTCAATTTTTTTTATTATTGCTGCCGATCATATGAACTTTCAATTGGCTTAATGCGATTTCCCCCCCCTTTTTTTTCTTTGTATCTTTTTTAGAAGTGATCGAAATCACTGCCACGTTCTCGGAACGGCCGAACGCAGTTTCCGCAGGTCGGCTTCACTGCAAAGACCATACTGCTTATTTTTGTGTTAAAATGCAGCGGGTAAATTTGTTTTAATTGAGAACACTTGTGCTTAGCTACATGTATTTTCTTAATTTAGTAATGATGGCAACTGACATTCCTTAGTCCGACCGTTAGTGGTGCAGCGAATGTTCCATTATCCGGTGCGTAAAGCCAGGGCACAAAGGGCGGAGAAAACAGAACGAGCTCTTCACATAGCCAGACCGCGGTCATATATCTGTTTGTTCGCCGCCCGCCTCGACTTCGCTTCGCTCACGTAAACCCTACCAGATGGAAGCGAGCCCAACGCTACGGTCACACCCCATACAATTGACCACCCAACTCGCATGAGAAAGGGTTACGCACCCCCCTACGTGGGTGCAAGTATCGTGTAGCTATTTTTTATGGCTGGGCATAGCCTCCTTACACCAAAATAAAGGAGGCTATGGGCTGGCCATCACAAAAGTCACGTTATGCGCCCTCCCCGTGTTGTCGACGAGACGTCGCCTGAGAATGCCCTTGAAACTATAGTTTCCACGGAACGACACAGTGTCCAACGAAAACGATAAGGACCGTAGTGGTGACATTTTATGCGACATTTCGTCTAAGGAGCTTACGACCTCGTAGCGGCGCCTGCAGCTCTCTCTCAGGGTCAGATTATGTGCTCCTAAACACGAAGAGGCTTTACACAAATGGTTTCTATACGACGTTGTAGACGCCTTTCGAAAATCACGTGCCGATAATCAGGAAGGTCGGAACCCCTGCACAATGGCGGAGCAACCGACATCGTGGAACGTGCAAGTCCTCACCTTTGAATGGTAGACATAACATATACCCTTCAATTTTGAAGATTTTACTGCAATGTAAATATAAACAGTCACAACGTTTCCTGCTTGATATATTTTTTTCATTCATTTTTTTTAATTTTTAGGTGTGCGCTGCACCATACCGTTTTTAAGGTGCGTTTTTCGCCAAAGCGCGCGGTTACGCTGCGGCGAAGAGAGTCGCGGTGTCAGCTCCGCGAGTATTCCTTCTCCGCAGTGCACCAGTGCTTGAGGAGAAGCGCACTCAAGGGGCTAACCCGCCGCGATCAACACTTCGAAAAGTACGAATATCGCAGTTCACTTTGAAGCGAATATCGAATGGCGCATTATTTGAAACTACTATTCGGATATTCGCGCAACCCTACTCTTCGCACCTAGAGCTTAGGCATCCGAAAAAGAACAAAAACATACTTTCTTAATTTTTAGTGGCATCGCCAACAATGCCACGTGCAAGACACTTTCAGTTTCCTTTTCGAGACCAACTTCCTTTGGCGCAGATATGGCGCAAATTGGTCAGAAATCCAGCCTTTGGCGCAGCATGCCGCACGTTATTTGTTCTGGCGCAGTTTGGCAGATGGCGCAGCAATTTCGATCCCACTGATATGTTTGTATAGGTTTGTATATACGATGTGGGACTATAGCTCCTTCCGGCGATCGGGTTAAAATCACCCATCCATGCATCACCCAACACTATGCTTCGTCGAACTCAACGAAAGCACTAAATTAAACAATGCTGCACGTATCAGCGTCTTTGCATTTCATTAGTTCTACCCTTCTCTCAAATCCATGATGCAAGCAACGCAAGTATTGCCACGAACATCTTAGAATAGTTATTGTGTTAGAAATGTGTGTGAAGCATTAAGAACTCTTGCATCTTTCTTCTCATAACAGGTGTTGGTACTCTGTGGTGTCTACAAACACGAGTCAAATGTTCAGCCACACAAATGTTTAATGTGTCGACCTTTTAGTGTCACATGTCTTCTGGCTGACACAAAAACACGTAGCAGAAAGCAAGTCTGGTTGGATCCCCATGTAAAGCAGTTACAATATTATGGTCTCTGTACAAATTACATTTACTCAGCAAACAATGTAGAGTAAAATTAGTTATCAAAAAAGACAAAGATAGACCAAGCCACTGGTACGGCTCTGTAGGCATAAGGGGTGCAAGAACAAACTGACAAGTCCTCCCAAAGTCTCTAACAAACGTCGCATAGCCAATGCTCCCGGCATTGCAGTACTGGCTGCGTGCAATAACTGCCACAGTATCCCAAAGTTCAAAATATGACAATATGTAGATCAAAGTATTAACTTCCATAGATCCTAAACATAGGGCCCACAGGCTATGCAATAATGAAATTTATAATATCATTGACTTCAAGTACAAGTGAATAGATGAATATTGTGCCGACACCATGCAAACAGCAAGGGAAAATCGAGAACCTCCGTGGGGACTCGAGCAGCATCTCAACGCACGTTACAACACATGTCATCTTTTCCCAATTACTTGCATAAAAGAATCAATGCTTGGCACACGTCAGAATTTGAAAGGGATACTGTTTTCACGGTTCCGCAGGGGCCCGCAATCCTCGTCTTTCCTCCTTGTGACAGAGAGCTGTGGCTTCAATAAACGTCAGCCTTTCTAGAACTGTAATAAACATATTTCAATCACCTCTTTAGTGCAACTACCTCTGTGCATCTCATGTATTATCAAAAAGTATGTAGTTTTGCAACAAATAACACACATTTTTCATTATACAAAAAAAGCTCAACGAGGGTTGAAGAAACCATTGCATAAACTCTGACCAAAGATACGACTAAAAATATATCTATATGAAACTTTCACATAGTACCCACTGCCTATTAATGTACTACATATTTATAGGATATATTTACCAGACAGGTATAAACATAACAGAACATTAAACTTCTTATGCCATCAGTCTTACACTGCAGCAAAGCACTGATATATTGCCATCAATCGTGCATGACAGATATGGCCGCTCTGCCGCTCCAGGGTGGCAAAACACCGGTCAGCGGAAGAAGAACACCTTCCACTTTGTCTTTCTGAAGCATCCACGTCTTCTTCGTCAAAGCAGCCATGCTTCCAAAAGTGTGCAGACAAATCAGACACCCTCAGGAACTCTATAGAAACTTTTTAATGGGCACACCATCACATCCACTGCTATAAATAGTATTTTCTTGATTCACACACACACACATTTCTTGCTCATAATACTGCCATGCACGTTTATCTCAAGCAATAAACTGTCCACACTTTCTTTCTATATATGTATGTATATAATATATATATATATTTATATAATGTGTATGCATATCTTTACACTGCACACCACACTCAAAACTTTGTTCCAAGTCTTTCATGTGTACACATCATTTGCTACAAAGCAAAGTGTGTCCATAAAACTGTCCATGAACTAGCCATCAACACTGCCACTGGAATTGCCGGCCGAATTCAAAAGGCTCAGCATCACAGCACGCCTATGAGGGTGAATAACCAATGCTAAAACTTACACTAAAACCAGCCACAAGTACAGCATGGTAAATGTTACCATAGATGTAGGCACACACACACATCCTACCGAAACGGCACGGTTGTCTTGCCATGCCTCAAGAACACATGCAAAACAATATGCTGACAACAAACACGCAAATGTTTCAGGTACAATACTAAATCCTAAAAAAAAAGAAAAATCAGAAACCAGAAACCAGGGCCATAGTTCCTCTCGGACAGCCACTCTGAATCAAGCACTTTCCCCGTCGTCACCGATCAAGGCACTCAATCATCCTTCGTCCCAGGCAGCCTCGACCAGTGGCGGCCAAGGCCGCCGCAGAAGCACGAGTCGCAGCCCGCAACCTGAACCCAAACATGAACCGGAACATACTTCAGGGGCCCCCAAACGGAAACATTGCCACAGCCTGGTTCCTCCACTAGACTCACTCAAGCGAGGAAAGATCGTACAATATAAAATATCATTCGTACATACCGTGTGCACTCGGGAACATGCATAGAGACAAAAAGGAACGGAGCTAACAGCAATGCCACAGAACATCTTTGTAGTATCACAAGAACATGAACAAACAAAAACAAGTTGAACCCAGTAGGGTCTATTTGAACTCAAAACTTGTCTTTGCATGCCCGCAAACTGCAAGGCAAACTAAAATGCAAATGCAGCAGTGGTGAAAATAAACCCCAAAGTCATGTCTCCTTAGTCCAGTCCGTTACAGAGGAGAAGGGCAGTCGTGGTTCAAATGGTTTAATGGCATAGGGTCGGTAAAATGGACCATGGTATGAGAAAGAAGGATGAACGACTGCCCTAAGATCTTTTCTTTTGGTGGGGGATGGGGCGGTAATGAGTTGCGCCCTTGAGTTTGGTTCCGCCACAGGTAGAAAGTCCGCAAGGTGAAAGTTCCTCCTCCTGAACTTGCGGAGGGAAATCTACCCGGGCCCCTCTTGCTCAAAGGGGTGGCGTTCTGCCGACCTCGCACGCCTTCTGTGGGATGTCCACAAGCCTCCAAGAGGTGGCGCTGCTGGTCCCAGACCGAGGCGAGAAAAAGTGAGGGTGTTTGGATGCTTCAGATGTCGCGACGATGTTCGTGCTTGGAGACTAGGGCTTCCAGCAGTCGCATTCGGGCCTTGACGTGCTGGAAACCAAAACGACTGCGTTAATCCTTGGCGCGGTTACACCCTTATGAGCATCCGACGTGCGCTAAATGAAACTACAGGTTGGTACATGTCATGCCGCAAATACTATATTGATCAAGTAAAAAGACTACGTCCACATTAGGGTGAATTAATATTGCCTCAGAAGCCTAAAACATGACAGTTTAACTGGAGGTCATAACATCGTAAAAAAGCTAAAGCTCTATTTGCGCCCTGGCCTGCGCATTGGTATATAATTCAGTGCTTACACAATCATACTCCCCCACTTCTGCCACTTTCGGCAGTCGCCTACTCTGCCTATTCTTAAGTTTACCAGTTTCCTCTTTTGCAGCCTTACGGCAAGGAGGCAGATTATATGGAGGGGGAGGTAACAAAGTATACTACAGTAATCCCTTGTTATAACGAAATTGCTTTTTTCGAATTATCGCCTTTATCGAAGTTCAACGTGGTCCCGACCAAAATGCACTCATTTTTAACAGGATTGTTCCAAGTGTATCGGCGGCCTACCAAGCTTATTATGAAGGCTGTGGCGCCGAAAGCACGCAAGCCAACACAGAGGCGCACGGAGACCCTTGCGTTCCCTCCCCCTTCTCCACCGAGGAAAGCTACTAACTGGAAAAACGGAGTAAACGAATGACTGAGGGCAGAGCATGCAGAGCTGGCAGAGCGCAGCTTCCGATGCGGGCAAGGACCAGCGGGAGCAGCTGGAAAGTTCCATCACTACTCACGGCGCCCGCCGGCGACACTGCCCGACTCTTGTCGGAATCGGGTCAAAGAAGCAATGGAGTCCGGAAGAGATCATCCCTTCAGGAGCCCCCCCGCGCGCCTCCGCGGGCATACCTGCGGCCTACTACATGCAGACGTGTGTCGTATGGGAGATTGGGAGTGTTTGCTGAAAGTCGCTGAGATCCGCGAGGTTGAGAAAGTGGCCGGCCCAAGTTCGAAATCGCCAAAGAATTCAACATTCCAGCATCGCTGTTCGACACTGTCCACCATTTTGCAGAACAAGCAAGGCATATTGGACGGGTTCGAGAAGTTTCTCGTGGAAGAGAAAGCGTGCCCGCTACCTGAAGATGAAAAATCGCCAACTGCTTTGTGCACTGTCGAATTTTCTCTCGCGAGCATGCTTGCCAAGCCGGCACGCGATTTCCATAGCTGCAACAATCTCTACAGGAGTGTGTGAAAACATGTTGGCAAAGCCATCGAGGATAACTTTGATTCGTTCGCGCTTGTCGTTGTGGACGTTCCCGTTGTTGCTCCTGGCACGGATGCTGCGATAGTAGACCTTGTGTGCAGCCAGGGTGAACACGAAGCGACGTCGGAGAGGCCCCTCAGGAAATGCCGACGACTCCGGAGACGCGGAACACCCTATGGCTGCTTCGAGACAAAGTGGAGTGCAGCGGCGGTGACTGTGTTCTTGTGATGCCTGGAGCAGCTCGAGGAGAACTGATGCCCGGATGAAATCATCGGCAAACTCCACTTCATTACTTTTTACACAATAAAGTGGCTGCGAGATGATCATAACCAAGGTTTGTTTGATTAAATATTCAGTCAGAGTGTTCCGCAGTGTTCCTGCCCACCCTCAAGGTTGCTAACACCGTCTTTTTTTGCTCTATCGCTTTTATCGAAATACCGCTTATATAAAATATTTTTGTGGTCCCACCGATTTCGTTATAACGAGGGATTACTGTATTTCTCTGCTGACAGCACAAACAAACTTGCTCTTACCTTATATTCGCAGTACACAGAATCCATTGGGGCCTTGTCTTCTTTCTGCACTTTCCTACAAGAAACAAGGGTGTCCAGTTAGCCTTCTGTCACATACCTATGTCAACTGCAACACCGTCCCCTGTTGTAACGAAACACCGTAACAGTTCCTATTGTCAAATGTACCGGGTCAATCGGGCACCAAAGGGACGTTTACCTTCCGGTTTGCTTCTGGAAGTCTTCCTCAAACTCCCGAAGCAGCCTTCGTAGACGCCGCTTCTCGAGCTTTGTTTGCTGCTGCTGTTGAAGAAGTTCATCCCTGCACAAGTGAAAAAAGTCAGTATGAGACCCCCAGTCAAGCAGCACAAGAGATATCTTTTGGGACAGCTTACTACATCTAATGCTCAACCGCAAAACCGAACAAGCAACAAAGCTGCAACCTTCATAGTAAAATCCACTTTCATTTTATCTAGCATGGGGATCTAAGCCTCAAAGAACTGATTACTCCTCCACGCATCCTTACAAAAAGGCAGCTCTGAAACTTATCAGCTCCACTAACTGCAATTCGCATAAGGGAGAGATGGGGTAGAATTCGGTGCAAAGTCGTGCACCAATGCATAGTTCAGCCATATTGCACCTAAGTGCCTTTCATATGGTAAAAGGGGTGATCCAAGATAGTTGCGATGCCTGGGGGACCTTACAGCTGCATAGCGCAAAATAAATTGAAAAAGCAAAGTTACAAGAAGAAAAGCACTCACAAGGGCAGCTCGTGGAGGTTGGAGTCATTGTACTTCTCCAGGACCCCGGAGGCCTGTTCCACTAGTTCAGCCTTGTCCACCACATAGTCGTCCTCTGGGGCTTCCTGAAGATTCTCCTTAATGGCAGACATGGAGGGCACCAGTTCCAGGCCTTCTTCCAGCTCCTGCACCAAAAAATAATGCATCCAAGATTTGAAAAAGCCCCCACCCTCCCAGCCAGAACCAACACAAAACGTCGAGCAAAATCAGTCAAAGTTTCGGTAAAATCACGAGCCATGGCACTGCAACCCCAGCTCTACACGGGGAGAAAACCAAACACGAATGATTCACACTGTGTCCAGCAAAGTCCCGCGGATCGTAACTTTGCCGGATGCAGCCGGACGGCCCCGCTTTCTCTGGCTGCCCTTTCTGCGCTTGACCAATATTCATTTAAAAAAAAGAAAAACGATTCTAATTTTGTTTCTTTTATTCTTCAACAAGCAGAACAAGCCAGAATAAGCCTTCACTCCACTTAGCAGTCTTCAAAAGCCATGAGCACCAGTTGGCAGTTCTGGTGAAACCTTTCGACGCCGAAACATTGCAGTGCAAAACTAGGTGCGAAAGTTCCCAGGACCCCTTGTTGCAACGCGTAGGCGTTGGAAGGGGTCCTGGAAACCAACGTTCTGAATTTTGCCGGACAAAAGAGAGGGAAGTTTGCCGAGAATACACCACTTGTGGGTCCCACCGCAAACGCGACGGACGCGGGGGGATGCGGCCCGTACCTGGGGCGGGGACCTGGGCTGCGGGGAGGTGAAGTTCATGGCCACGTGCTCGAGGATGGGCTGCAGCTCCGAGTCCTTGCCCTTGGCCAGCGGGGGTGCCCTGCCCACCAGGCGCTTGACGTTGCGGTAGCGGTCGTACAAGGGACGCATCAGGTTGCGGTCCGCCCGGCGGGAGGGCGCCCGTGCAGGCTCTCGAAGCGTAGCAGGGCTTTCTGGATGGCAAGCTTCTCCTCCAGCACCTGCTCGCGGGTCATGTCCTGCGGGGGCACGAAAAAGTGCCTCGCGTCATTACGTGGCCACGCCGCCTCGGAGAACACACCTACGCCATTTTCGCTTCAAGAATTAACCGTAGTATAAAAACACTGTGCCTTCTCTCCTGCTGCTGCCGAAGGAGACACACAGCATGTGCACAAACGCTTCGAACCCACTTTAGACAGTCCGGAAAAATCGGTTTCTTAACATATCGCACTGCGATTAAGTATGGAGGTGCGGCTAGGTAGTCGCAGCTTGGATTGAATTTATTGACGGATGATATTATCTCATTAGAACAAAGAAAAAAAAGGAAAACCTGTTTCAGGCTATCGTGGTGGCAGTCGCAGGCAGCGACGTGACCGTGCTTGCCTTGTTGTATGCGCCGCCCTTGTTGGAAGCGCCAAGAGTGCGCCAACGCCGAGCTTAGCAGACAATCTTTCAAAACTTTTCACTATGCCAACACGCATCTAACGTGGAATTCTAAAAGTGTGATAATTTATTAATGAAAAAAGAAAACTGAATAAGAAAAACATGAATTTAAATCCCTCATGGCTTCGGTGCGAAGGCGATCGATTGAGGCACCACATACTCTCGTGTCTTGCACTGCGCCATCTGTCAGCAGCACATACAACTAGGCAAGCACGGTCACAACGTCGTCTGCAACTGCTGCCGCAGATAGTCCAAAACAGTTTTTTTTGTTCATTTTTAACGAGGTAAGTTTATTTGTTGATATGTTCACTCCTAGCTTCCACCACCTAGCTACACCTCTGCAGTAAATCGCAGTGCGACACGTTGAGAAACCAATTTTCGTGGGCCATCTAAAGTGGGTCCAAAGTGTCAGTGTACATGCTGTAATGAGAAAGCACTTGAAATCCTTTGCACTTTCTCAGACATCTGCGAACATTGTCCATCAAGTCTGCCACTGTCAGTCTGCCTCGGAATGTGACCGCTTTCATGCCAATTTTTCCAAATTAAATTGGTATGTAATCAGGTTTTTTTTTTTTTTTTTTGGCTAAATTTAGCTATTAAGTTATCACAGGTGGACAAATACGATCTCGTGGCATGCTGGCCATAGGAACGCCATCACATTTCAGAAAGTTTGGCTTTGTGAGGGGCATCACGAATTGCCTTTTTTCCGTAGTGAAATCAGCTGTTCGGTGGTTTAACAAGACATAGACATTTCGAACACAAAGAAAAAAATGACCACATCTCCACGTGGTGAATGATGTTGATTGGGGCAAAGCTCTGGTGGTGCCGATGATACTGATTTTATTGTTCATAAGTAGTGCTGATGGTGCTGATTTTTTTTATTGCTCATAGGTAGTGCCGAGTTCCAAGTTGCGTTTCGACTTCATTATTACTGCTTTATGGTCGGTGAAATGCAGAGCCAGTGGTTCTTCTAGCGGATCAGCTTGGATCAGCTAGAAGCCGTGGAACGCATCTCCACCGCTTAAGTCAACGGTACGTGTCAGAAAGAGAATGTGTGGTATGAATTGTGGTTATATACGCATTTGAGCATTTGACCGCAGCGCCCTCTCGTCTATAAACGTTGAGCCAATGCATGCAAAGTTTAACGCGATTATATACGCATTTGACCGCAGCGCCCTCTCCTGTAGAGACGTTGAGTGGCTACATGCAACGTTTCATCCATGACAGAAACCCCAGCTCTTGAGTTACTACCACATCTCAGAGCCCCCTACTCGTCCTGCAGTCGTTAAGGCGATGGACTAGGAATCCATTGGGGTATCCCCGCACAGGTTTGAATCCTGTCGACTGCGCAAACATTTTTTCTTTTTATGTGAGCCCGGACGCCGGACGGACGAACGGACAAGGCTAGACCCTAAGAGTCGCTTCAGACGGAGCAATTTCACCCAGCAACTTGACGTCGCAACACCAGCAACACGGGTCGTCCGCGTTCACACGCAGCAACCGAATTGCTACGACTTGCTGTCATCATCATTCACTTTGAATTTTCGTGTACTATTTAGACGCCCAGCTACGCGCTAAAAACATATTTTTATATCTTTGAATGGCGTTGAGAATACTAACTCATCTTTCTGAAAAGGTTTATTTCAAAAACGATCGATTTCAAAACAGAACCAAGTCTTTAGCTGTCATCATCACCACCACGGGGTGTCACGTGAAAACATCGCGTCCCTGATTGGCTGCCGCCGCTTCAAACGGCTCGAGTTGCTCGTCCGTTTCGAGCCGGACCCGATCTCAGCAATTCGTGTCGATCTAGGGAAAGCTAGGGAACAACCCGCCAGCAACCTCAAAATTGCTGCAAAAGTTGCCCAGTCTGAAGCGGGCCTAAGGAGCTTCGCCCCTAAAAGCATAGCCTTTTTTCCCCTAATAATAAAATCTTGAAGGAATAACTTTGAGTAGATTAGAACTATACATTACACTAGCTTCTTTTCTCAAAATGATGAGTATGGGGAACCCAACCAAAGGCCACTATAGCAGCCTTTTGTTTGGAGGAATCCTCGCATAAATCATACAGCAAAAAATTTCTACCTGATGACAAGCAGAAAACACTAAATATTCAACAATAAAAAAAAAAAGCTATACCGTAGTTCGCTTTACTTTAAACGCTCCAGGTCCCAAGCCACATGAAACGCACTGTCGCGCTCGATGAGAGTGGCTTAGAAAAGCCCAAGAGGAGGAACGAGAGAGCAAAGGGGCTCACGTCGACGCTATCCGGGCGTTGGGCCATCCTGCGCTTCTCGGCCAGCGAGGTGAGGGTGTCGTTAAGTGCCTTCTCCATGACCCGCGTCGGCCGGCCGTTGTTCTCCTCGGACTCCCTGCCCATCTTGGACTGGTCCCGGCTCCAGGAGGAGAAGCTCAGGTAGGCAGGCTCAGGGAGGCTGTTCTCTTCCCTCAGGTCTGTACACACAGACAAAGAAAGATGCTCTCAAAACGCTGCCCCACCTAAATTAGACAACCATTAGTACTTTAAATTTGTTTTTTATTTGCACCAGAGTGCACGATTGGGGTATGGGGACAGGGGAAAAAAAGCTGAGACAATGCAGCTTGACGGGCGGGGCCGCTGCCCCTTGCATTGGGCCACTCGGCAAAGCAAGAAAGAAACGAAAATATTTTGACGGGAATTAATATGTTGCAAACAATAAATCGTGCACTTGCAAAAATAAAAGATGTAATGACAAACTTGAGATTATCACGCTCCTCCAGGTACATATGCAAACGTGCGCATGTCCATTCAAATCTGACTTTTGGCTCTGCGGAAGATTTCTCAATAAGTAAGTGGCAGCACCGCATGGCCACGGAAATGTAACTCGGTCAATATTTTTTGCTGAAATGTCTGCCACAGTTCTACACCCAACTATTCGGGTTAAATGAACAAAACTCCGCTAGTGGTTTGGTACAACAGATGCCGAAAATTATAAACAATGGCAATGGGGCACGTTGAACTGCCACGTCATTGCTCTTACGCCCAGGTAGGTTTGTACGCCCCAGCACTCGCACAATCATGGGCCGACTGTAGCATTCGCAGTAAAGATTGTAGAGGTCGTATCCTACAGACATGCATATCAAAGAATGTATGCCAATAAGCTACCCCATTCTGGCCACTCCGTTCAGACAACATGCCCTGGCCATTCCCCGAACACGAAGGTGTACCGCAAAGGAGAAAGACCAAGGAGTCGAACTCACTTTTCACGTCCTTGCGCAGCTTGTTCAGTTCGAGCAAAAGCTTTTTCACCTCGCTGTGATTCATCTTCTCGGCGTGAGATGGCTGGAAGCGAATTGTGCAAGTGAGGCTAAACGGCAGAGAGGGCGGACAAACAGAAAATGGGAGTGTTTATTTAACATGCCGGCAAATCCATGCACTTTGCCCGTCGCCCACCTAACTGCACAGCTATGCACTCCCCTAAGCAGTACAAACAATACCAGAAAAAAGAGCACCCTCAAACGATATTCGAAGCACATTGCCGAACATTCTAACATGCTTCATCCCCGTTCAGTAGTAGACATTTAGAAAAGGCAATGTTCAAATGAGGGAAAGTCACATACCCTGTATCCATGTTCCTTCTCAAAGTTCTCTTCAAACTGCTTGACCTTCTTCTTCAAGCCTAAACAAAAAGAGAGTGCGTTGAATATTTTGGACAAACAGAACTAGTAAAGGCCATGCTGTGGTCGTCGTAACTCACTGTGAATCTTCTTGGAGAGCTGCTTGATGGTGGTCAGATTTGCCTCCTCTTCTTTGAAGTTGCTGCATAAAGAAGAAGCCAAGTGGCTGTCAACAACTCGTATTAATGAACATGAAGCGCTTCCTGGCTTCCCAAAGGAAGCAAAATGTTCTGGCGGCGGACACGCACCTCTTCAGAAAATCGTCCTGCTCCACGGGAGGAGACGGAGGCAAGCTTGGGTCGAGATGAAGGCTGGAACATTAAAAGAAAAAGAGAGTTAATGCAGCTGATCCCTTGCGGCGGAATACCTGATCTGGTAGGTCACTGTAACTTATCCAAAGAGCACTTTGGCGTGCACACATGCATCCTCCAAGATGCTACCCACAAAAGAAATGTCTTAAGGGTGGCAAAGTTTGTTTTTAATGCGAATAGCATTCTTTGGCTACTTCACGCACTTTCGTCTATGTATCTATCTGGCTATCTAACCTCTTACGCCGCGGGTCGATAAATAAATAAAAAAGACCGGCGCCGGCTGAGATTCGAACCGTTGACCCTTTGATCAGCAGGCAGACGCGCTAACCACAGAGCTATGAAGGCAGTCATTCAACGCACTCTAACGGTTGTTTATATCTTTACCATAGGACGCGCTTTACAGCGCTGTCACAGCTACCGGTGTGCGCGCGTTCCATGCACGAGGCTCATTCCGCTCCCGTGAGGCTGAGCACGGCCGCTAGCTCACCCTCTCCCGCGCTCGGGAGAGGGGTGATGTAGCGGCCGTGCTCAGCCTCACGAGAGCGGAATAAGCCCTCGTGAATGGAAGCGCGCGCACCGGCTAGCTTGACAGCGCTGTAAAGCGCGTCCTATGGTAAAGATATAAACAACCGTTTAGAGTACCGTTGGTTGAGACTAGCTGAGACGCCAGAAAGTCTGGTCGGTACCATTTTGAGTGTTTGTGCGTATGACGCGTGCTTTGCTCGCCTTCCTAAGTGACACAAACGCACGTGCTGGGCTGCGGAGATCGTGCGCAGGGCTGTGAAAGTGTCAACAAATTTAGAATCGCCTCAAGAGTGGGCTGGCGTATCTAGAGTGTGCCGGCCACCTGACGAACGCGCATAACTCTGCACCGTTTGATGCTATTCGCATTAACATAGATAATCATTCCCAAAGGATGGGTTCTGCTGATTTTTTCTGTTAACAACTGCATGTATGTGTGTGAGTAGAGTTATATGCATATAGTAATAGTAATAGTATCCTCGTTTCTTCCAACAAAAACAATGTTGAAAAGGTGACAAGAGAAAAAGCTGTGAAAAACAGCTTGAAGAGCCGCAGGCCACCTAAACCGGTAGTCGTGATGCAGGCACCAAGAGAAATTATACAAAACTAAAAGACAACATGTGCCATATATGAATGAAAAACAAATTACAAAAGAGAGCTATAACTCTATACAAGAGAAGTAGCATATTGATGCAATTCACTCAATAGTAAAAGCATGTACAGGAAACTAAAACCTCACGGAAATAAACGTGAAAGAAAACATCGACTCAACAGAATTTAGTGCTTATCGCAGACAATTTGGTTTGAAATAAACATAAAAATAGAGACCCTTGAAAACACAAGACGCAACAAAATGTGATAACACTTACCTCCTGTGAGACAAGTAGCTTCGGTAAGCACTTGGCGATAGAGGTGCCTCGTAGGAACTGAAAGAAGCAAGGCAGAATGTTTTAGTTCCAGTTCAAAGCAAGCAAACTCGAAAAGGTACGTAGTTGTGCAATCAATCTTCCGGCAATGTTTCGGATTCCCGGAAAATATATGTTGTTTACGGTAATTCCATGAGCAACCAAAACAAATGGTACCTACTTTGCTTTTTGAAGGTAAGGTGTGACAACCTCCTCTTCTGTCAAAGCCTGTACCATGGGCCAACTGAACCGATGCTCGGACAAGACAGGTTCTGAAACAAAAGCGGGTGGGTCAGGTAACGGTCATAAATTTTCCAAGAACCATCTATAGAACATTGGTAGTTGATAATTCAAACAACGACACGCAGCAAAACAAAAATAATATTAAAAACATCTTTAAGCAACTTCTTTTTAGGCCCAATTCAATCGGTCAGATGTACAAAACAAGGGGTCTCAAACACGCGGCTTGCAGGCAACCGGCTGCGAGCCCCCGTTCCAATGTATCGAGAGCTAGAAATGACAAACACCATGATCATCTCATGTTGTTGATTCGTTTCTGCTCGAAACATAGCTCTGCTCTGTTTTCATTTGTCCTCCCTTCGGTTTAATTATTGCTTTCCAGCTTTTTGCCCCCCCCCCTGACTGCAATTCTTCTACTATTCTCGCCTTCAGAAAATATTACCATTAAATCACAAGTATTGTCTGAGATTGGTGCGATTAAAATAGTAAAAACAACACAACATAATTTTTTTTTTTTTTTTAGGGGGGGGGGGGGGCATGTTAAGTTTTACTAATTTCTGAGTGAATTGAGCAATGGGAACGACAGTGTGATTGTTCTCTGGTTCTTTTTAAAAAATGCCAGAACGTTAGCGGGGCAGCGCCAGTCTAGCTTGTTATCACAACAGGTAAAGTAGTCCTACAAACAAATACAAATTGAAGTTAAAGATGTCATTGGCAAAACTGTGAGTTTAAAAAAAGCAGAGAGCGCAAGGTTCCTTCTCTATAAAATCCTTTAACCCCTTTCCTTCTGCCTTACGTTGGCCCTCGACTCTTCAAGGGTGGGCTATCTGGGGAGTTTGAGGCCCCTGTACTAAATCATAATCACATAGTAGTGCATTATAAACAATGTAAAGATCTGCACATCCCATCGAGTACTCGGAGCACTTTTATTCTTAGGCGAAGACCGCCCTCAAAATGGTACCAGATTAGTACACCCATCACAGGGCACATCAGTCTAGCACATAGTTTCAAACAACGTCGTAAATGGCTATAACAACCCTCCGCAGTTTTTATGACCGATAGCACTGGCCAACAAGGCACTGGGCTAGACCTCAAAGGTACAAGCGGTGCCGAACCGAAGCCTAAGTCTTCGAGATTTTGACAGATGCGACGAGTCAAAGCGAGACGGTCGTTCTGCGACAAAAAGGGCGACAGTGATCAGTGATGAGCAACTCCACACACTTGCACGGTGTGTCATTACATCATTTACACGCTAGTCTCCAACAAAATCGGAATAGCAGGGCAACTTTTTTGGCCTCCAGCATGCGTCTGTTGCTTTTCGTCGTTCTTTGATGGCACGTACACGCTTGGAATTTGCGAGGCACCGAAGCGTTATCGAAGGACGGAAGCTCGTGCAGGAGGCGGGACAACTGAATGAAAACGGGACAGCTGAAACTCCTCCTAGCAATTCAGATCCTGCTGGCAATCCCAGCACAGTCTCGATCACAACACCGGAAGGAGACGGAAAGACCTCGCGAGACAAATACTTTACAGTGGAGACCTTCCCGCAAACTTTCAGGGCACCCACCTTCCTGGCGGAAGCTGTCCAGGTCCAGCGGCGGAATGGCGTCCTTGCTGAAGGTGCCCGGAGTACTGGGGGTGTGCGGGATGGAGACCTCCTCGCCCTCTTCGCCGGGCCTTCCCTTCTCTGCGCGCGGCGAGGGGCTCTTCCCCCCAGGAGCTGGAAGCCAGACGACGGGGGCCTGTCCACGGACTTGCCCGTGCCGGACTTGCGCGAACCGGGCTGGTACTGGACGTCCTTGAAGTGGTGCTGCGAGCGGGTGCCGCGATGGACCGTGAGCACGGGACGTTCGCCCAACGTACACGCTCTGCCGCGACTCGCTTTCTGCTCCGCTCGTTCCTTTACTCCATGGGCTCTCAAACTGAGTTCCCACAGAAGAACATTCCCCAGACTAACCCCGGGAGTTCCCCTGGCCTCAAAATATCCTCGACCGTCCTCCCCACCCCAGAGTAGTGTGTTTTCCTAGTTTAGATACCATATCAGCCAACCAGAGTTGCCCACCGGTGCATGTATATACCAAACACTCCTTCACTTCCAAGCGTATGCATTATTGTTTACAAGGACTTCACTGCTTTACCGCATCAATGCAGAGATCGGGAGGGGGTCCTCCACTGCAATTCAAGGCAGATAGAAAAATTTGAGAACTGCTTCTTTACTTGACAGGCTCCGAAATTTCACTCGTTCCAACAAGTAGAAATTGTTTGGTTGCGTATGACCCTCAATTTTAAGCGATTGTTCCGAACAAAAAGTAGGACCATATTTGAATTTTTGTGGTAGTTTTCCACAGATGTGAAATAAATTGCCGCGCAACAATCGCTTCCAGTCTCGTCTACCGACCCTGAAAATCGTCGTTGGCCGTTATGTTTTCCAGAATTCTGAGCCTTTCTTTTATCGTGGTCCCCTAAAAAATATGTCGGTCGGGTTCTACCACATGGAGCCGGGCGGGAAATCGGAAGATAAAGGCAAGGCAAAGCGTGCGTACCGGCGTGAGCCTCTCTGCGCTGCGGCAGGCTTCGTGCCAGTCCTGCGAGGCCGACTCCTGGCTGGACGTAGAGGGCGTTTCGAGCTCCCTCCGCTTGGGTTGGGGCGGATGGGGGCTCAGGTCCCGGTTCGCCTCCTCGGAGGACGCCGCTCCGCCGCAGGGACTCCCCGTTGGCTTCTGCATGGTTCAAACCCCATGGCGATGAGCAGGAGAAACGCAGAGGACGCCACCAACGTATACAGTGGAACCACGATTATGCGTCCACGGTTTATGCGACATCCTGCATTTTACGACGAATTTGCCCGGTCCTGACGAACTCCTCATAGAAATAATGTATTAAAAGTTCAGCTTACATGACTCATGATTCTACGCGTCCCGCGTCATACAACGTTCCAGCAGGAAACGTGCGACGAATTCTACGGCTGCATCAGGAGGGGGGCGGTAGCCTGCGCGCCGTTTCAGAGGATCCAAAAACACGTCGCTGGCAACCCAAGGCAGCCGCAGCGCCAGGAGGGAGCAGGAGACGGCGCTTTCCCTTCTCCTCCTTAAGTTGTGAAATGCCTCGGCGTTTTCGTGTTGCGTCCTTGCTCCGCTTATCCCATCGTTCTCTCGTCTCTCGTTTACCCTCGCCCCCTCTGCGCGCCACTTGCTCCAACTCGTTGCTTCTCCCAGGATTGAGCATGCTTCCGCCGGTTCCCGCCATTCCCGTTTTCGAAAAGTCACTCGCGCCTTTACCGCACAATTCTGGGGTTTCATTTTAATTTGTTCCGACGGTTTTTATTTTGTTGGAGTACAGCAGATTACTAGCTTAGACATCATTTAAAACCTCCGCTTGTCTTTTTTGCGCGAGGCCGATCACTGTATCCGTAATGATCGTTTTTTCAGATAATACGACTCACGGATTATACGATGATATCGCGTGGTCCCGCAAAAGTCGTATCATCGGGGTTCCACTGTACTGACACCTACATAACGAGGCCACATTTCCGGATTTTTCGTGTCACCTACGAAGAAAATTTAGCGCTACAGCCTTCTCATCTAGGTGGTGTTGGCAGAACCCTACCAGCAGTAGTGAGAAGAACGGGAAGGAAAAAGGTTACGACAGGCAGGTAAATGTTTCCACACGTTGGCCCTTAATCGTTTTGGCCGTTCCGCTCTGTGAAGCAACATAAATGATTGGATCAGATTGCTTCTGTGGCAGTGATGTCTGGCTAGAAGCGTGCTGAAGGGGTCGGGAAACTTGCGGGCACAAACAAAGATGAACATGAAAGAGGGGACACGGACAGGTACTAGGCTCCCGGGGATTTCTCTCAATTTTCTTCTCTTCTTTCCCTGGCAGCACGCTCAGCATGCTCCATCGGATATTATATTACGCCGGCATCTAGCCACGAATGAACTAGTTGGAAGTGGCACTTGACCGTGTCTCCTTTTTCGCGTCCGCTTCTGTCTGCACTTACCCAGGGCGTCAGGCACCAAATAACCCAGCAATGAGTCTTGTTAACCAAAACAAAAAGTTAAAAAAAATAAAAAAAATAAATAGAGTGAGAGGAAGGAAGCAAGACTGAGGCTCACGGGGGTGTGCCCTTGGGCAGAGTCCAGGATGGCCACCTCCTCGTGGCTGCTGCAGCGGCGAGAGGCCAGCTGGGGCTCCATGAGGGACCCCCAGCGGGGGCCGCTCCTCCGAGCTAGACCGGGGGCCGGGGGCCACTCCTCCCCGGAGAGCTTGCGCTCCTTGCGCTTGCAGCTGCGCCCACTGGTCACTCCGGCCGAGCTCCCTGGGCAAAGGACAACCAGCCGTTGGGCAACTAACACCCAAAGCCAGTTGGATCTTGTGGCCGTTTGGGTGTTTTTCTTATAGAAAGGTGGCCAAGCCAGTAGTGAAATACATATTCATTTACCAATAGGCTAATGCCAAGCAACTCAAAATGTACAACTCATGGAAGAGTGTTTCAAACCTACTTGGAACAAAATTCACTCCTCACAACGTGTGATACGACTTGAGAAACTACTATGAAGCATGAAAACAAGGTGGCATCCCCAACTTTACAGCATCCACCAAAACGAAGCAATGCGCATCACATCTCTGACAGCAGTCACGTTTGGCATCAGTAAGTAGCTCCTAAAAGAAAACCGAGCTTCGTAGCATAAAGTGTTCCTCTTCACACACCAAACACATTACTGTACTTTCTCCCTGAGCATTGAAGGATCACCAAAGAAGAAGGCAGTAAGACTGGTGCACTCACCTTCTTTTACTTCCCTATGCCTGTAGAAGATAGCTTGTTTGCAGGTGCCATCAATCAAGCTGGAGAAGAAACAAAATGCATGGCATAAAGTTGTGCCAAGATTGCGTTTCTCGTCAAATACGAGCCATAACGAGACACGCACATCTACAAGTACGGCAACACAAAAATGCGGGCCAGTGGTACACAGGCCTGTATTTTCCAAGTGTAGCAATGAAGACTAGGAGCTTTGGCCTACCTGTCAATCATCAGTGTGGGCACTTCGCTGAGTGGCTCCTGCTTCAGGGCCAGCATTGCTTCATCCAACGGAGGAATGACCACAGAGAGGGGCTGCATAGGCACTGCACAGATCCCAGCAATCTGGAAGCAAAAGTGCAAAGGATCACTATAACACATTCTGAACGGTCACCAGATTCACGATCCAAGCAACAATACTTATAATTACAGTCCCTTAATCTTTTGTAACAACCATACAGAACCAATAAAAAGCTTTCAGTTACCGTCGGTGTCAAGAAGCTTCAATAACAAGGTAGTCTTTTCAACTTGTTAAGGCGAAAGCATTAACTGTCCCATGGAGCGAGCCGACGTCATCAGCTCTGAAGCCGTGCCAAACGACACCTTAAATCCTTTCTCTAAATGAAGCCAGCTCCCAGCTTTTGAAACCACGTGAAAGCCTAGCCAAATGGCACGTAGTTGCCACGATCCCAAAGGAGCGGCGTAAAGCTGATGGATTTCGGCTTCAATCACATTGGCTGGTGCGCGTCATAGTTTCAAGAAACTTGCGATTGTGAAGTTGCACGCACTCTTCAAAGGCTGTTGACTTGGGCCTTCTTGTGTCAGCACGAGTTCGCTGGCTGCTGGAAGCCAAGCATTTCTGAAGCACGGCGGAGGGTCAATTTGCGTTCGCCCGTCATGTTTGCACCGAACGAGACTGTGACTCTGTATTTTGGCTGCTCCCATCCTTTGACGCCGGTGTCCATCGTTGCGTAGCATCTCGTAATACAGAGCCACTTCGTCCAGATCGTAGACATAATCTGCACTGTCCATGTACTAAGAAGCGGAAGCTGTGCTTCATCCTATCTTTAACGACAGTTTTGTCAGCGCCACCGCTCTCACCACATGCTGTCGTGGGTGTCAAGTTTTTTGTTCCTCAAAGCGGGAGAACCATCCGTTGTTTCACTCGAATTCTTCACGACTGAGTTACAATTATGAATCCTTGGCCTTCTCTCGCGAGATTGTGCCATCGACGAAACATGAGCGACGGTGGCATTCTGCAGCCTGGTAATCGAGGCGACTTCAAGGTCTGGGTACGTCGGGAACTAAATCCACGAATGCATAGATGAGTGCACCTTGCTGTATGCCTCGAGGACCTTCACCTTGTTCTTGAGAATGGTGCAGAGCGGGGAGATAGGCACATGATGCTTCTTTGCGAGCTTGTTTTCGTATATGTTGACTTTGCTTCCTAAATGAGGCAAACATTCTGTTGTAATGGAAAAGATTTATATTTCGGCATCTTCTGTCTGCGTCGCTTTGAACGGCTAGAGATCGGGAACCACACGCAAGCCAGCCCTAGCTCAAGGAGACAAAGGGCGCGTTTCAAAATTTACTCTACATTACTCCAGGGTAAGGGTTTTGTACCTTAGCATTGGAAAACCTACCCGCGTCCAGTGTTGCTCAATCTGTGTTGTCAGGTGACACGACCTGCCGGAGAAACTTTTGGAACACGTGTCCAAAGGGGATTGCTAAGCGCATGAACCAGCAAACTAAAAACAAAACTATAAAACAACGAAGACTCGTGCCATGTTGGATTTCGCTGCCGAATCGGGGTGCCAACTAGCGCCCCGTAGCAACTATAAAGCGAACTTGGAAGACCAAACCAGAGAATTAACTGGGTTACCATGCGCGGATTGCTTGTATTATCCGGTCATATTTTCGCAAGAAATTACAGGACCATAGAAATCGTGCCAATTATCCGGGATTCCAAACAAACCAAGATTGAATTATCCAGGTTCTACTGTATTACTAAAAAGTTTCAAAAGAGTACTGATGAATTTTTAGAGTAACCATACTCTTAGTACCGCAGAATCCTTCTAGCTGTTTCTTCCGGGCCGTGAGGAGTAGCAGAAATAAATACAGGCTTACCACTCTTCCGTTGGCCTTGCTGCTGCTGCTGCTGCTCCCTTCCACATTCATGGAGCTGTCTGCGGTGCAGGAGAGTTCTGCGTCTCCTTCGAAGATGGAATGGTAGTCGGCGATGAAACACGTGACCACCTGGTTAGTCACTGCCTGTTCTTTCAGGCCTTGCAGATCTTCGGCAAACCTGAAGAAGCAACAACGAGCCACGCTCAGCACCTTCACACAATCGTACCATTTGCACTCTGTGGTGAATTCTCGTACAAGGGTTCCCGAGCCGCTAGCGTCATTGTCTAATCAATGTCTCCTCTACAAGAATAGCATCCCACGTCTCTATAAACAAAAAAGGCGCCACATACGTGCGCAAAACAGTTGAAACTACGGTTAATGCAGCAAACATCCGTACAACAGCTAGAAAAAAGAGGATGTGCCATATGGGCCCCGATCTGTGCAATGTTTTCACCAAACTTCTTATACCATACCACATTTCTATGAGGTGAATATTCCCCCCATTGCTTCATTTTTGTACCAGTGACATTGAAAATGGAAGGCACCCAATTGCCACCTTTCCATATATTTCTCCAAACTACCTTACTGGCTGCGATCCCACGAGCAGTTCTTTTGCATTTCATACATTCCTCACCCACGCCTTAAAGTCTCCATACTCTGTTTCACCCTACAAGCCATCTAAGCCAATCCAGAGCAGTAAGCTTATCGCAAATGCGCCATGGCCCATGCGTGGCGCAGCGCACCTCTTGAGGGTTATGCGATACTAGTATGACACTGAATTGTCTTCGACAGCTCGTAGCGTCCTCTGCAGTCCATCATAACGGGAAACGGATTATACAATCTCCCATCACAACAGAACTTGATAGAGCCACTCAAACCTTATCTCTCCGTTAAGTGTCCAGTACTATTTTTCTCAGGATGTGGATTCTGCCAATTCAGGAAAGGTTAAGGGCGCATAAATAAAAGGAGGCAAAAGGCAGGCATAGGTTAACCCGCGACAATCATTGCCATACATGTACGGCCGCGATAACGTATTTTGAAGCGCTTCTTTAAACTGGAAGAGACGTGCACCATAGGAGGTGTTGCTATTTGTTAAGTCTTTGGCGAAAACGTTATATTTGCATGGTCTTTCGCTCTGCTGAGGCTATTTATAGTCTCGAAATCTGACGCTCCGTGCATGTGATACGCGGCTCAAGATGGTCGCTTCGCACGTCAGCTATTCCGCCGATAGTGGCAACTGGAGCACCGGCTCTTCCGAATCAGACTTTAACGTTTCCCAGAATCAAATTTGGAAAGTGAGAGCTCGCCATCCAACGGACAAGCTTTGTAAAGTACCTCCGGTTGGGAACCAGACACTGCCTGAATGTCACGGAAGCGGACGTGCCAAAATTAAGTCAAATGGAAGAAAGGTTACCTCTTCGCCTTCAGTATTTCCATTCAATGCTTCTAAACCTGAACAGCTTGCAAGCACTGTGCGTGTTCCCACTAGATAAATAAGAAAGAGACCTGCACATTGGCCCATTCTTTACACTATTTCTTTGGAAACAAGACAAAACCGCTGAAACACCAATCGGGGAAAACAAAATCGACCGTCGAAGGGTTAAAGGGGAGAATGAGGTGCCCCACCTGAAGAGGTTGGGCCCGAAGACGATGCCCAGGGCACTGGGGGTCATGCGCGTCAGCTTCTCCGACTGGGCCACCCGGTTGAGGAAGTGACACAGGTACTTGAGCACTCCGAAGTTGCCGGGGGCAGTTGCTCCACCAGGCACTTGAGGCGCCGGGTGCATTCCTCCCGGTCGTGCACAGAGGCTATGGAGCACAACGAAACCCATTCGCCCTCTGTGCCAGAGATGTGAACGGGCAAGGGCTTTGCAACGGGGCAGAGACACGAGCAGCAACAAAAACCCTCAAACGAGAGGAAATAACTAGTAAGCGCGGCAAACTATATGCGAGACAAGCCGACGAAAAAAATAATTCCACAGAAAAGGGGTGGGGACAAGGCAAGCATATAAAGCACCAAGGAGAGGACTGCCAATAGGACAGAAATAATGGTTAGACGAGAAAAGCTTCCACCATCAATAATATGTGCTGTCACCGACGGCAAGACAGCATGGCACAGAAAATGCGGGCCACTGGCAAGCGCTTGTGTAATTACTACTGCAAGGTGATCATTACGGACCCCACTTCAGGTGTCGTACAGCAGCAGCCAAGTTACCAATCCACAGCGATGACGCTGCATGCCACCCTGGGGCGGACTAAAGCTGAACTCTGTGGAGCAAAAAAAGCAACGAACTTCGCCTGGTGCCGTTCACTCCGTGCATGGCGTCGGAACAGTGGCTCTTGCACGGCGCAAAAACGAACGTATGTCGGTTCTTCGTTGCACATTTGCTCCACGGAGTACAGCTTTCACTTTCTGCCAGCTAAACATCCATGCAATGAAGTTGACTCTAATTTTAAAAGAGGGACGTCAGTATACCACAGTCGCGACGACATACAAACAATGCTCAACCCGGATTCCAACGCAAACAACGTGCAAAGGGGGGTCTCGTCAGAGGCAAGGAAGGGGAACCCACCTTGTATGGCGTCCAGGAAGGCCGGGTGCATGCCCGAGGGCATGAGGGGCTCCGGCAGCTCCCTGAAGAGCAGCTTGAGGAGGGCCGCCACGGCCGCCACGTCCCCTTCCGTCTCCAGGGGCGCGTCGCCCGTGTGGTCGAAGCTCCACTTGAGCTTCTCCACCAGACGGGCGTTGCCGCTCACCCGGAACAGACCCTCCTGGGCCATGCCTGGGGAAGGGAGGAGACCACTTTTTCGGCAATCACGGTTTGTTTCCCCGATTTGTTTAAACCGAGACTTCTCAAAGTTTGGGACGTCGAGGAACCCATTTACCAAAACCGAGAGCTGAGGCCCGAGGCCCCCCTCTTCGATCTCGGCATTTATGGAATAAAGCGGTACAGAAGCCTACAAACCTCATAAACACTAGTGCACATATTAGGAAGTGTTTGGGTCGTAGTTACGCATCAAATGGTGACTTAGATTTGCCAAAAAAGTGACTAGGGAAACACTTTACTTGGGAGCAGGGACGGTCGAGGAGATCTAAGGAGTTTGAGAAGCCTTGGGGGTATTATGGGGAATGCCTCTGTTTCTAAGAGCCCAGTTTGGTAACCCACATTTTAAACAAACAAATAAACAAGCCGGTGATTGCCTGTTGATCGGCGATAATAATGTCTGCGGCAGCAGTGGCTCAGAACACCGCCCGTTGTCGCCAACGTAGCTTGAAAAGCCTCGCCGATTATGGGGCTTTGTAAAGCCTCGCGGGTCCCCTACAGATTGGAGTAAATCTTCCAGAGATCTCCTCCAGTACTCCTTTAGTTCTAGCTTTAGTACTCCCTTAGTTTTCCACGATAGAATTTCTTTGAGCTAAAATAGCATCACAAGCAGAAGCACATAAAATTGCAAAGTAATTTTTTTCTTGTTTTTTTAGGGCAATTTGTTTTATTAGTAAAAGCACAGGCACTAACTGATGACTTTGACGACATCAGCATAGAAAGACATGCAGGTGTTATGTGGCTTGATTGAGCTTAAACAAACTGTTCCTCGAAGAAAGACAAACAATCTGCTACATTAGCAGTTCAATAGAAGAATTGGGAAAGATGACACCAAGCATCCTCTTACTGCAACAACTGTATTGTATTTATCAACAAGTGATAAGAATCAGACTAGAATATCTGTAGGCTACTGCAAAATAAGCAATATCCTGATAGCATCCTGCCAAAGCACGTACCAAAAACAAAAAAAAGAAAGGCAACCCTCCAGTGGTCCAAACCGAATCCAAAATCTGGACCAAACTACTGAAGCAACCAACATGGCCCAAGACCTCCTTAGGTGCGCCTTATTTTTAAATTTCTGTTCACATTAACAACAATGCCGATACTTAACAGGGCCGGAATGGCTCAGCAGAGTGCACAGGAGAAACCCACCTCTCTTCTCCAGGTACTGGCAGAGGCGGACGACCACAAAGGGCACTGCGGCCTGCTGCACAAGGGAGTCCAGGGGCACCCCAAATGTACGCAGAGCCAGGCTACCGGACTTGCGGCGGGCCAGCGGAGAGCTCAGCAGCTTGCGCACGCGCTCCATGCGGCTCTCGCCGCACACTTCCAGGTTCTGACGGGAGCAGAGAGGACCACGTTGTTAGTCCCACAAGCGCCAATGGGGAACATTCATAGAATCACATGCAGTTGGAGTATATGCTTGTTCCATCAGTTTGTTATCTAGTGAAGGCTGTAAAAACGTTAATAGCTCATTTAGCTTTTATGACGATCATTCACGAATGCACTTGGGCAGCAATGGAGAACATTCGCATAGTCACACATTGCTCGAGCATATGCTGATTCCATCACAGTTTGTGCTATCTAGTTGAGACCGTAAAAGCCTTCATAGCTTCTTTAACTTTTACGACGATCATTCGTGAACGCACACAGGCAGCAATGGGAAACATTCCGCTGACTACACATAGCCGGAGTGTCCAATCACTGCATGGTTATTTAGTGATGGCTGTAATAGAGTTCATAGCCCATCTATCTTTTTATGACAACCATTCGTGAGCCCAGTAAGTCTGGACATACATTGTGCGACACCGCTAGAGTGAACAAGCAATTGCCGCTTTTTTCCATTTTTCTTTTAAAATCAGAAGAACCTCATCAAAACTATAGTGGTGTGGTAAGAGCACTCACTCAGGGCTTCCACTTAGTTTGAAGTACAACACTCTTCAATACATGTCCAAGTAAAAATTAAAAGAACACAAATTTTGTGTTTGCGCTAGCTATGTCACGCAGTGTGCATGCTTATAAACCGACGTGGCATACTGCTCTCACCTGGCTGGCTGAGGTCATTTCAGCGACAGCAATGTCTGTGCAAAAGGTGGGCTTCCGCATCCTTAAGCTGCGACGTACTGCTCACAGGCCAGCGCAGCACTCCCAGTGCGCCTACCTCTGCTGCAAGGGGACAAGAGGGGCAAAGAGAAAAAGCAATGAGAGATGCCGTGTGTGTGTGTGTGCCCCCCAAAACATATGTGCCAACACCCAATCTTAGTTGTGGCATTCTGCAAAACAAGAATTATTGGGAGAGTGAAATGACGCAGGAGATATGGGAAGTAGGGCTGCGTACAAACGCTAAGTCGCAGCCATGATTTGTACAAGTCTCTCAACTCTCAGAAATGTGAAATCTGCCACCGATGCTTCGACAAAACCTTACACTAACGGAATGCCGCTAAATTGCTATAGCTGCCATGTGATACAGTCTTCGGTAATTCAATATACAAAATGTTAACAATAAAATGGAGTCATTCTTCTCGCAATCAATTTCTTTTAGGGTCCACTCGACCAGCGAGTTAAGAAGAAGCCAATAATTCCCAAGGTAAAAATATCAAAACCGAAAGTACAAAGAGAGAAAATGTCATCATGGAGAAAAAGTGTACTTCATACAAAAGGCTTAACAACTGTGTGAGGTAATATTACAGAGAGAGTCAAGTTGCAGATCCATTCAAGATATCTCTTAATAGATCTCTCACAGAATTACATTTTCTTCAAGAATAAAACTTTAACTTGATTTTGATTTGCAAACATGACATGAAAGCTTTTTTTCTAGCTTGAATACGTGCCTACTTCAAAAAGAGATAGCCCTTGAAGGTCCTAAAGAAAGGTCAAATTAATGAAGCAGAATTTGGTAGGTTCTTCATTAGTAGCTGGAGTAAATAACACTACTTTTGCAAGGTATTATGCACACATAAAGAGGATAAGTACATAGAACATATTTACCAGATTGAAATTAAAAAGCAAAGAGACAACATTTTCCATAAAAGACATATAGCCGTTTAACAAACTAGGCATCTCACTTACCATTAAATTGTTTGTCAACAATTATTCTCGTACGTTGTCACTGTCTCTATTTTACATTTTTTTACACTTTATCCTTATCTGATAATGCAGAAGAAATATGACAGCGTCCAGAATTTCTGAATGCCAGTTAGAGGCAGCAAGCTGACAAGTAAGACAAATAATAACTTAATAATAATGAACAGGACAGATTTTGTTTTTGGTACATAGCATAATCAAAGCACCCCTTTGTCATTTATTACCCTTTATTACATTTGGTTTTAGAAATATTCAAAATATTTTCATAAAAAAGGACAGTTTTGCTTATCAGTGTCGTAAACGTGTTATGAACTGCCCGCAACTGGTACTGGAGCTATCTGCTGCGATGCTACCTATCAAACTTCATTTAAATATAATATGCCTAGTGGACGAATGCATTGCAGAAAATCGTACCCCAAACAAACAAGGTCATATTCATCGCCTCCACTCCCTCAATTGTTTTGTTGCCAAGACTCTTTGGCTGGCGGATGCCCAAGAATCATTTGTCACTAAGTGACTGCTCAAACACAAAACACCAGGAATGCACAAAACAAAAATGAAGTGCAAAAAGTGGCATTCAAAGTGTCACCAAAACAGAGAGACTTCTGTTAACCCCTTCCTCGTCTATACCATGCAGCACGTAGCGACGCAATAACCCCACAAAGCCTTAAAGATGAAATCAGTCGCTTCATGTCGATTGCACTTCTTACACTCTTCAGCTTCTGGCATTTCATACAAATTACATCTCGCTCCACGAGTTCATCATTGCTGCAACACAACACCACCATGGGCTTTGCCCTGCTTGTCATCAGTTCCAAATTTTAGATTTCACGTTTTCATGAGTGCACGACTTCTTCATGCATGCTTTCTGTGCAATTACGGCTCCTCTTCACATCAAAATCCAAAGCCTGCCATTTACTTCCACATCAACCTGACCATACAGGACATCTAAACGTGCAGGAATGTTGCTTTTGTGAACGTCCCGAGTTATCATCTCACTTGGGAGTTCCTACAAAGGAGGTTTCTTTCCTCTTCAGACCACGAGCACAAATAGAGAAAGGAAAATCTCTCCAGCCTTGCTCAAAAGATTTTTTTAAACTCATTCAGAGCTTCCTGTGAACAGTCTGCTGGAATAGGCATCGGAACTGTTTCCGTCGACACGCACTCGTGCAAAGTGAAGTTAAAGATCGCACTACAAAGCACATAAAACTGTACTTTCCGTTCCAGTTTTTCACACAAGAGCTCTCTAATTAAATGGCTCATGAAATAGTCTTAGTTTTTCTGCACACTGCACAGAATAAATCTTTCACATTCATGACCTATTCTGCATGCATTCGTTTTTCATTGTACGCACTAACAGCACCTTTTAAAAGGTTTAGAACAACAGGCAGAATTCACCTCCTCAACTCGCACCCAGAACAAGCAGCTGTGTAATCCAGTGCTGACTATATGCTGCCAATGTTTGCATAGCAAAACCATGAAGTTGGTAATGCATAGGGCATGTGCTATGCTCTGGAGAGTTTGGACATTTTTACCATCACAGCGATTAGATATGAGCTCCATCCTAAAATGTTCGCTAAGGCACTGATCATAATCGAGCCCAAGTGGAGTGCTCATGCGGTGCTCGCGGCCAATCCGTAACCACATTCAACTACGGAACGTCATCCTGGGGTGATCCTTGCGATATTGTGACCCCCACAACCGTGTCAGCTAACTCGGAAAAGAAGGGACCCAAAGAAATAGTTCACTTCCATCTTTAAAATTACACTGCAACAAACAGGTTTTGGCTAAGTGACATTGCCTGTGAGTATACTTGCATGCTACATGTGTCAGTATGCAAGGGTAAAGTGAGTAACATTCAAACACAATATTTTTTCATGGCCAATTTAAAGTACAGGAGCCATCAAACTAAAGCGAGACAAAGATGCTAATTAGAATCAATCAATCTACTGTACCCTTTTGCACCAGAGCAAAACAATCAAGTAAACAAGAGCAAAACTGCACAGAGGCAGGAGGGGGTGGGGAGGGAGTAGAAGCCTTTCCGATACTCACAGACTTGCGTGATGGTGTTACAGAAACGAGGCGACGTAGACAGACCACAGGAACACAACACTCGGTGAGCACAATGGATGAATGAGTTACATGGCAACACTGAGCACGCCTGGCAAGTCCCCTCTTATGGCTGCTTGAGAAACCGGCAGGAGACCAACCGCAGTGACAGCATTCGTGTCACGGTGACCGCTGTGTTAGAGCCTAGTGGCGCCTAGGAGCCCACGCTGGTTGGCTGCAGAGGGGCTTTGTGCTGCCCCAACAGGTATCAAGCAGACTGGGTGCCCTGCGTCAGAGAGAGGCACATCCGTCATGTCCCACACTTTTCCCTTCCTTACATGCTCCACTTTACATTTCACCACATTATAGGTTGCAAATGAATGTGAAAGAATAGGCAAAAATTAATTTTACCCAAACTGACCCAGATTTTATTATTCTTTGAAGGCTCGTATGATGGCTACAAGAGGAACAGTACATGTGAAAATTGTTCAACAACAATTTCGTGATGTTAAAATTGTTTAGCAGCCGTAGACTAAATAATTTGAACCTTACCAAAAAGTTGTAGAACAATCATTTACTGCGCCAGGAATTCTTGTGATATCATATAGAAAGCATGCAACGTTTCACCAAGAGAAGTATGCTTTATATTATTGCTTCTTATGATCACATACCTGCCAACTCTCCCGAATTGTCTGGGAGCCTCCCGAATTTTGATCAGATCTCCCAATTGTACAAACGCGACCTCAAATCTACCAAAAAGTATTTGCCGTATTTTTTTTTTTATGACTCTTTATTGCTATAATTATTACGCGTGTGTCATTGCGAGTTACTCGAGAGTAGGTTTAGGTTACTCCAGCGGGTTACCTCGTGACAACTCTGAGCAGTAGCGTAAAACGAGGGTAGATCTTCAAATGCCAAGGTACGAAACCTCTACTCCTGGAGTTGGAGCGCATTTTGGAACACGGCTGATATGACCATGGGTGCGCTAGGCTTCAGTTGGCTTTGTCAGGTCGTCGAGTTAGATGCAGAACGCCGAACTACTCTTCGTAGAAAAAATCATAAGGGTGCAGGCGAGCTGGTGAATACTAACCATGTTGAATTAACCTGAGACTGGGGTAGAGAAGAAACATCAAAACGTAGAAGGGACAGAAAATAGACAGGACAACGTTTGAGACGTCGTCCTGTCTATTTTCTGTCCCTTCTACGTTTTGATGTTTCTCTACCCCAGTCTCAGGTTAATTCAACATGGTTAATACTCTTCGTGTTTCCCCGAGTTTAGTTGGAACCACTGATCTGTTGGAACGATCGATGGCACTTTCAAAAGCCAAGAAGAAGTGCTTGCAAGTATTTCTGAGACCATACGCGACTGAGTTTCCGTGCTTTGTCGCTTTGCGGAAAGCTGACAAGTATGGATTCTGTACCACGTGCGTCTGTGATGTGTGAGCGTTTCTCACGGCGGCAAGCTTGACATCAAGATACACATCGCTTCACGAAAGCATCAGCACCATGCTCGTGCCGTAGAAGGGCAGGGCACCACCGGCAGTTTATTTCAAAACAACTGCGAAGACAGTGTGATTCGCGCAGAGTGCCTCTTCACAGGGTCTCTTGTCAAACTAAAAAAGAAAATAATAATGTTTCAGCCCCCGCCCCCATTCCACACGGCGGTCTCCCGAATTTTTATGTTGCTAGGTTGGCAGGTATGTGATCAGGTATCTGAACATCTGCAAATGTTTCTATTCCTGCTGCCTTGTATATGTGCAAATCAAAACATGTACCAGGCAAAATGTCTTTTTTCGTGCATTCCAGTATGTTTCAACAAAATGCACTCTTTTTGTTTTCTGTATAAAATTGTTCAACCCACATGAATGAAATGCTTTTCCTGTGATACATAGGTGCATGCGTCAATAAAGTGAGCCCTTTATTTGCTGTATTCTGTGTAGAATTGTTGAATTCTACATTTCATCCAAATGGATGCGTGTTCCTTTTCCTACTATCTGGTACATGTATCTGTCAATAAAACGCTGTCTTCTTCTTTTTTTCTTCCTGTTCACTGTAATTCAACTGCCAAATTTCTACGGGATTATTTTTTTCTTACACTATTTGTTGTTTTTTTATGTAAGTTTTTGTTGTGTTTATTTTCCCCTATGTGAAGCCCACTGTCAAGAACTGTAAGGGGAGGGATGACTCCTCTGCCCGCAGGTAGCGTTTGTTTTTCTCGGTCGTCAAGCGATAGAAATAAGAGTATTATTAGAATTCGGTGCGGGATATTCCGAGGAACAATGAAGCTAGCCCACAATAAAAGTTGCGAAAGCGCAGTTGTGCGAGGCGCCGTACTGAAGGAAGGTTACCACACTTCCTCCACCAAAAATTAAGCACAGACAACAAAATTTTAAGCTGCGATCCAACAACGTTCATTGATTAGAAGTTTTGTTTAACCAAAAACGGAGACGGAGCACACCTCCACAATGACAATTTTAGAATCCCAATCACTAGGGAGGCACTGCAAAGTGACTTCTTCCTTTCGTACCTCTGAGTTACTTGTTGCACAAATGTTTAATGCACCTGTAAACATAGACATCAGTCTGCCTTTAAATAGCTTAGTCACTCTCAGAGTGATCGGACGTGTTTTTGGAAGCTGCCCAAATTCCCGAAGCTAAGTTTTGTTCTTTATTTTTCTTTGTTTCTCGCGTGATTCTGTGTGCATGGGATAGGAAACACAGATAAATAATGTTAGGGACAGTAAGTTACAACAATTCATAATTCTTTTCATTCTTTCTTTTTTTGCGACATCATGTGACAAGGTTTTGTTTGAATATTTGGCGGGATAGTTGGCCGCAGCAGTAGTTGTGTTGTTTCCTCGGACGGTGTTGTGTGCCCTATAAAGCGATAGGGCGATAGGCAGGCCACTCAGTGGAGCATCTAACAGCTTTGTTGCTAGTTTTATATAGCATCAAGAATTTAGGTTAGTGTAGGCACCGGCGGCCGGATAGGCCATTAGGGTCAGGCATTGTTTAGATTTTGGCGGGAGATAAGTCGTAAAGGACGGAAGGGTAAGGGAGAAGCAGAGTTATTAGAGAGTGAAGAGTGTAAGCGATGGTGCAATTTAGAGGAGACTGACTTCGAGAGCTTAGCTGATGCGGTGGAGGGTAGCTTCACTTGCCGTCTCTGTGAGAATCTTGGGGTCGGTTTTACGAGAGTAGAAGGAGAGTGAACCACTAAGTTTGAGGAGCTTAAAGCGGATATCAGGGAGAAGAGGGAGAAGCAGGCTGTGCTTGAGACACAGGTCAAGAAGCTGAACGGTGAACTCAGGCAGGAACGGGAGAAGCGGGCCGAACTCAAAAATCTTGGGGTTAGTCTTGAGAGGATAGAACAAGACTGGGCGGTTAAAGGTTGGCGACCAGACACGAGATTCAGCAAGGCAGAAGATCCTCCTCAGCTTGTGTGAGGAGGAAACAGGCAACGGCGGACAGTGTAGAAGGGGAGAGGAGGAAGCAAGGAAAAAGTGGAGAGCGCAAACTGGTCGCCAGTCTTTAAGCTAGAGGAATTAAAGGATACGCGGACGGAATTGGACAAAGTGAGAAAGAAGCGAGAGGTGCTAGAGGAGGCCTGGCAAGGTCAGCTGGAGGAGGTAAAGGTGACGTAAAGGTACAACAAAGATAAACATGAAACAATGGAATGGCATCCGGAGGTGAGGTTAACGAAGGAGAAGGAAGGACGAGAGGCAGTGGCAAAGAAACTAGAAAGAGTGGGATGTGAGCTGCAGAAGATGAAGAGGCAAGGGACGGACGGAGGAGCAGTTGATGCGGTGCTGGTTGTAGAGAGCAAGAATGCAGAGGAGATAGACACTAGCGTGGCGTCAAAGGCAGAGCGAGGCCATCGTACAGTACGGTGCTACAACAGCAGCCCCTACTCCGACAGCCACCAAACCTGCGATGCAGGAAACACAAAAAGGAAGGGTGCAGACAGTGTTGGTGGTAGGGAGCTCTAAAGTGTCTAGGTGCACAGCGGGGATCACCAGCAGAATCAGGGGGATGGGAGAGTAAAAGTTGCAGCCCTCCCAGCCAGGGGGATGAAGGAGGTGATGGACACAGCAGTAGAAATGTTGACTGTGAACAAGGGTGAGGAAAACCCTGTGGTAGTAGATGCAGGATTGCGGCCATCACGAGAGAAGAGGAGAAGGAGGAACTCCCTCTCCCCGAGACTCTCTTCTGTGTGCCCCAGACGTCATTATTGTCCCTCCACAAGATTATAGAAGATTAACCCGTCACTCAAAATTAGTACAAAATGCAGCTTTGGGGTTAGTTGCGGTGGCCCGATTGATCGCTGGCGAGCTTCGGCCGCTTCGGTGGCTGGAACGGCTTAGGACATCCTCTCGACGTCAGCCTCGCCGCAGCTTTGCTCGTCCCGAGACAATCTACGTCACGATTGCGGCGGATGCCAGGTGCTCTCCGCTGGCTACTCTCCGAGCGCTTGCCAGAGTGGGCTGTTTATAACGAAAAATACAGCCATCAGGCTCAAAATACAAACGTGCGACTGTTATTTACAGATACTGTGGATCATACTCAGCCTATTTCTGAACACGACGGGTATACTTCAAACTTTGTTGAAGAGTCCATTTAAGGCGGCCATAGCAGGGCGACAAGAGGCCTCAAGGGAACACAGATGGGCGAGGGGGACACACCTGCGGAGGTAGCATCGAAATAGAAGACATTTCAGGAGAGAAAAGGAGAGGCATCTGCTCGAATCCAGGCAAAGATTGGTAGAGCTGGAGTGCAGTGGATGATGGAAGTAAATCAAAATGATAGGAATGCAGCAAAAAGGATCTAGGAGCACAGGAGAGAAAAACAGAGGAATTTCAGCGTTCATCGACCACACGAAGAAGGGATAAGTGTAGAAGGCGAGGAGGCAAGGGAATTTATTAGACGAACAATCGAGGCAACATTCGCAGAACTTGAACCAAACGAGATTAGACAGAACACAAACCGCAACACGGCACGAGACGAGAACACTAACGAGACAACTGAGACGACCACGGGGGAATGGAACAGAGCAGAAAGTAAAGCTGGAACGGCGACAGGCCCAGATGGTACAGTAATGAGACTACTCAAGACACTAGGAACAAAAAGCGAATTAAAGTTAAGACAGGCAACAGATCAAATAATAATGGGGGAAGAGGTACCCAATGCTTGGAGACTAAGCAGAATGAAATTGCTACATAAAGCAGTATGAGATTGCTACATAAAGGCAAGGAAAATAAGGATAGCATAACATCATACTGCCCAATAATAGTAACTTTGGTTCTGTTCAGACTGGCGATGCAGGTAGTAAAAAGAAGAATGAAAACATGGGCCAGAAACATTTTAGGCAAGCTGCAGGATGGGTTCCGAAGACAGAAGATTAGATGATAACTTATTCATCGCCACTCTATAAAGGTGGCACAGATGAGAAACAAAACATTATTGATAGCATTTCTAGACATCAAAGGGGCGTACGACAACATGAGTCAGGAAGAACTTTGAGTACAGCTGAGAGAGTATTATTTAGATGCATACCTGATTCGGCTTTTACAACAAGTATACACAAATAATAAGCCTGTTATAACATGGGAAGCAGAAATAACAGAATTGGCAGAAATAAAAAGAGGACTCGGGCACGGTTGTCCCTTCCTTCACCTCTACTTTTTATGATATACCTGAGTAGGATAGAAAAGAAATTAGAAGAGTGCAATTTAGGTTTTGAACTGTCATTAATAAAAAGAGGAAGAAAAGGAATGTTCTACGCACACGACATTGTACTGTTGGCAGATAGTCAGGATAGGTTACAGGAACTGATTAAGATCTGTGGAGAGGAAGGAGACTCTCTGGGCCTGAAATCCAGTAGTGACAAGTCGGGAATAATGGTTTATAATGATGAGAAGGGGGACCCGCAAAAAATTCAAGACGTTTTAATAGAATACATAGAGAAGTATAAATACCTAGAAGTATGGCTGAATGAGGGAAAACGATACTTTAGAAGAACAGGAAGAAAATATGCTAAAGAAAGGAAAAAAAGGGATGCAGCAATTATGAAGCATAGGGCACTATGGAATTACGATAGATACGAAGTCAGGAGAATATGGAAAGGAGTCAGGGTGCCGGGGTTATCTTTTGGCAATGCGGTATTATACACGGAATCTGAGGTCCAGTTGAGGCTATAGAGACCCGGCAGAGGAGCGTGGACAGACTGGCACTAGGGGCGCATGGCAATACACAAAATGAAAGAGTGCAGAAAAACATGGGCTGGGCATCTTTCGAGGCTGGAGAGGCGATCAGCGAGTTGGAATTTGAACAAAGACTGGACACAATTGAGGATACACGATGGGCGAGAAAGGTATATAAGCATTCATACATGAGAAAGTCTGAGCACTAAATGGACAAACCGAACCCGAAAACTGAAACTCAAATACCAACAATCAAGCTCTGGGTCAGAGCAGACTAACTCTGTGAAAAAGGAGGTAAAAGAAGCCCAGAGAAAGGTTTGGGAGGACAAGAATGCAAGGAAAATCAACTTTAAATATGTACAGGGGACGAAAACAGGAAATAAGGAACAAACATTGGTATGATAACTCAAGGTAGAGCTCGTTACTCTAGGCTAGAACGGGAGTATCGAGGACTATGACATATAGGACGAAGTATGAGAAAATGGATACACTGTGTGCCCTATGCCAAGGGAGGTGGTGCACAGGGCTTGCTCCCGCCCTCCTGGTGGGGGTGACGGATTTAGCCGGAGCGCTGGGGCTTGCAGACGAGAATGGAAGAATGGATGATAAGTGCATTTTAATAATAAAGAGGAGATTGGAAGACAGGTGGAAATTATCTAGGGAGAATCGAAACACGCACAACTAACTGACACAGCTGGGGACAGGCGGGACAGGTGAAAATTGGGACTCCCTCCAGCGTTGCTCCGGCGCAAAGTCTACACCCTGTCTCATAGTGGGCCCAGTGCCGGGGTAACGCCGACTAGGTTTGACCTGAGGAAAATTGGGGACTCCCTCGGCAAACAAAGCAAAAGATAGTTGTTGCTTTTTCCTCGATTTTTTAGATGTCATTCTGGTGATATCTCACACCACCTGGTGATAGCTACGAAATTGCAGAGGGTAAGCAAATTTGCGAAGGAAAGAAATCATACTTTTGGTTCTTAACTCTAATAGGCTAGGTGGCGCAAGGTACCGCCCTATATAAACCTTTGCAAAAGTCGCCTTCTGCGCGCTGCCATCTTTGTCTGCTGGACTGTGAGACGCCTTCTGAGCATGCGCTGTTTCTCTGGTGTGCGGTACATCAGACGCTGCGCATGCGTCCACGGCCCAATGAATCAGCATTTTTCGCCCTGGTGAAAGACGATGGAAAGGTCTATAAAGGCACAGCCACTAGCATCCATCCATCCATCCAAATAGCGGCTTGCCCTTCGTGGAACTACAGCGGAACTATGGACAGGTGGCTTTCCTACAGGTATTGACTCCGTGTACACAAAACAAAACCCACCGACGAACCCGCGAGCGACAGAAGAGCCGATGCGCATTCTATTAACAACAGCCGCCGGAGACAACAAGGAAGCGCGAAATGGATCGGATAAAAAATAAAGTACAGGCCCAGATAAAAGAGAGAGAAAAGGCGGACGGACGCTGGGGCAAGGGAAGGAAGAAGCCGACCAAGAACTACGCAGCAGGGTTTCGGAGTCGACAGCAAACAAACAACTCGGCTCAATGGAAGTTACCTCCCGACCTTGCGACCGAAATTTCCTCGGGGGAAAGAGCGCGGGACTGAAACCCCGAACTGACAGAGCCAACCAACTGCCTCCCTTACATCACCTGACCCATCTCTCTAAGCGTGCATGAGGACGGGAGCGTGATCAGGTGGCGGAAGCGCACGACTTGCCCAAAGAGCAGCAGGCGGCTTTCACTCCAGTCTCAGTTTGGGAGGGAGGGAGGGGGGGGGACTCATGGAGATGATATAAACGGATCAGTCGCTCATTCCCTTTCCCGAAACTACGGCTACCCCAGGAAGCGTTTTCCAATGGGCACCGCGGGAGGGAGACATCGGCAACAGCACGTGACCAATGCACACACCCCCGGAGTGTGGGCCACACCCCCAAAATCTGCGACGCACTTTGCGGCTCCTCCGTCAGGCTCAGCCTGGCTATTTTTAAAGCTCCCAGAGACAGCGAGGCAGCGGAAACATGCCGGAAAACCGAACGCGCCGCCGCAGAAACGAAAACAAAACGGAGCCAAGTTGAGCGTAGGCGGCGACGACGACGGGGTTGTAAACAGGAGCGAAAATTGCGGTCATTATTTACGCATCTTTCGATGCCGGCAACCCCCGCTGACAAATGCACCCGGCAGCGGAAATTAGATTGGAGAGAGCTAACTTCGCGGCTGGATTCATTCTTCTAATCGCCGTAACTTCACGCACGCACGTTTTTTGTTGTGTTTTTTACTGGTGTTTTAACGTTGTTTTTTTGTTGTTTTTTTGTGTGTGTGTGGGGGGGGGGGGAGGTTACGCCGTTCATTGCGGCGCCCGATGCGACTGCAAGGAAGAAAGAAAAAATCCCGCGATACCAAATGACGACGAGGTACCACCGACCAATCCACATGGTGCCGGAGGTACCACCAACCAGCCCAATCCACATGGTGCAATTTTAAAAAGGCGTGGTGAAAGTTGTGTATGACGCCGCAACTGCGAGCTCGCGGACAGAATCACGCCAAGTGGATCAGGTTTAAGCCTCATTCCGGTAAAGGCTCATTCAAACGAGGTGCCGCAGTTCGCAGTTTTCCAACCGCGAGCTCGAAATTCACAACGACGACGTAGCGGACTATCGTCGTCGATCTGAGGCCAAAAAAACATCTACCCTCGTGACTCCAGGCGCTTAGCGCTGATTCGGCCGGTCGCGTCTCGTGTTCCCGCGCGCCGGTCGTCCCATCGTTGATTGGTTCACGACTCTCAGCATCGATGGGCACTCGCTGCGAGGCCTGACTCGAACCAAGGTCACGTGAGAGTAACGTTGATCAACCCCGATCAGCGACAGTCGCGTCCATGCAGTAGCGTCCCCGGCAGACGAATAAAGCGAGGACCCCCGGACTATGCACCGGAAAAGAGTTATTCGAAAGGCGCAAACCATACCTGCCCATCACTGCCTCGTTTTAGACCGTCCGGGCAAACGAGGAAATCCCGCGGGCACCGCACGCTCGACGAGAAACAAATATCGTGAGGTTGATTGCATTTAGGTTTAAAGTTCGCTTTGAACCGGAAAGCAAATAACGATGACGCCAGGTTCACGCTTACGCGTACTTTTTTTTTTAATATATATATATATATATATATATATATATATATATAATATAAAAGTTGGTATTTGAAACCTGTCATGTAAATTTTGCGGTCCGAGACTTTGCGGATGGTAATCGGGCGCTTACATTGCACGGACACTAATCACTCAGGAATGAAGCTTTTCTCATAACCACGCAAGCAGAGACCCATGCCCAAGAACCCGAAAATCAGCAACCACACGAAATCTAAAGGAGCAACAAAATCTTTTTTTTTTATATATATATATACACTTTTAATACAAGAGCATTCCGAGGAAGCGTTCGACCTCAAGTCACGAAGAACAAAGGAAGAGACCTCTGCCTTTCCACGCGCCTTCGCGAAAGCTAGTTGTTCTCAATGGAAGTCCCCGTAAAGGCGCGCTGCGTCAGTAAAACTCGGCACCACAGTTCGCGACTTGCGAGAGAAAAGGTCTCCCACCAGGACGACCCATACCGTCGACAGAGCGTATCTCATGCACGCATTTCCTGCGCCCGATAAGTCACCGAACCACACAAATAGACCATTTGCTGTATTACCCATGCATCAAGGAGAATGCAGGATTGCGTTCCGACGCGCCGCACGCGCACGCCTTCCCCGTATAGAAGATTCTAAGTAAACAACCAAAATAAAGCGTTGACGAACGCGCGTGCAAGATGCCATTTCTTTTAGGTATTTGCTTAGAAAATTTACTATTGCTGAGGCCAGCACGTGCGGCGCGTGGAACACCAATCCCTGCATTCTCCTTGATGCTTGGGTAATACTGCAATAGGTCTATAAGGCGTGTTCACATATACATCGGAGCGCCGAGTTTGCGCAAGTGTTGACAGGAGCGTTCGCCATATTCGTAAAGCACCGCCAAAACGGTTGCTCGTGGCAGACGATAAGTACGCTGTATCAGCGCTCTACCGCACGTGGGAACCGGCCTTTTAAAAGAGACCGTAAGTGCCCGCGATACGAGAGGAGTGGTAGGGTCCAAAAGTCCACGTTGAATCTCCATACAGGTAAGTGCGGAAAGATAAGATGGGAGTCTGTTACAGCACACGATAGCCTTCGACGAGAACGGCACAGTGTCGTGCATGCGCACGTGAGATATGCCGCTCTGCAGGAAACGGAGTCGCACTGTCTTGTTTGGCCCGCGCTTATCGCATCGTCCCCGCGTGAACGGACCCGTCATTATCGACAGAAGAGGCAGTGGGTCCATCGACGCACATCTCGGGGGGATGACCCTCGGAGTCGAGCACCCGAGGACTCCTCCCTCATTCAACTCTTTACGACCTCGTCACATTCATATACGCGCAACGAGTCCTTGCAAACCCCAACCGTGCCAGAAAAAAAAAAAAAAAAAAAAGTTGTGCACGTGAATTAATAGCTCCTACACAAGTGAAGGCCTGCAAGTTTCCCCTCCCAGATATGTCACCACTATACTCCGTTTCACCTTATGTTTTACCACAGCGAAGGCTAGGAGCGCGAGCTCATGGCGTTGGCAGCTGCCCTTGGTGCACGAGAGCTTGTGCAGCCGAGGTGTGCCCTAGAGCTAGGAACTCGCGCTTGTAGCCTTTCCTGCGGTACATCATAAGGTGAAATAGAGTAATAGAGTATAGCGGATCCAGGAAGCGCCGCATAGCTCTCGTGGAGCTTCGGCGCGTTTGCCGCTTGGAGCGGGTCGGGAATCCACTAACGATGACGTCATGGGTAGGACTTGTCTTCTAATAATATTGCGTAAACGCGTTCTTTTTTTTCTTTTTTCGTCAACGTTTTTTTTTGTTTTTTTTTTTAATGGAAATTACACTTGCGGGATAGCGCTACCGGTCTCGGCTTTGACGGTGCAACGAGGAGTCTAAAGACCATGTAAACGGCAAAGCACATAGTGGGGAGTCGTTGGCTCGCATATAGTGACACATCAATGGGTGGCTCAGATTTAACAAAATAATGCTTAAACTGCAAAACAAAACAAAAAATACAAAGGTAAAAAACATGTTTTTAGGTAGGAGGGACGAGGAAATTTGGGGGTCCGTGGAACCCATGCTCTAAACAGTGACAAAAACAACTCTCCCTCCCCCCCCCCCCCAAAAAAAAAAAAATAGGATAAGGGTGATAGCCTTATTAAGATAAGGGTATTCCGAGTTTATTTTTAATGCGTCTTTTTGTTTTAATGCCAGAAAATATTGAAAGCTGCTCTTTTTTGACAGAGAAACTTATCATTCGTTCATTTCGTTATTATAACGAATAGCTAAAGAGCTTTCAGAGCCTGGACACATCCGAATATTCAAGGACTCTCGCGAGTTTACGCGTGACCATAAACGTACCTGAATACCTGAAAGACCGAAATTAGAAACAGCCGACGAGGCATTTAGGTCGCACGACCCGTTAATCCCTATTTCAAACCCCATCACCCGCGACGGAACCTGATCCTCCCCTTCCAGGCAGGGCCAAGTCGGGAAAACGCCGCGTAACCAGATCCCAAATCGAAAGAGACTTTTTTTTTTTTTTTCTCGAACCCGGACGGGGCGGTCTTCCATTTATGTCTCTGCTCCGATCGTGTTACCCGGTTCGGCTTGATTGGCGAAGACCGAAGAAGAGCGGAGGGACGGAAATAGAAATTGCCACAATTTACTCAAATATCCTATAAATAACGGCGCTTTTTTTTAGTTCTCGTTTTTTGTTTTTTTTTAATTTTTCAGTGACGAGTGACGAGTTTCAGTGACGAGTGACGATTTGTGACGAGTGAATAAAAACAGACAAGTCAGGACCGGAGCCCACACTACCGCGTAATATGACCTAAAGTTAACCGACAGGATTAGAACGACAGAGGTCCTCCGAAGTCACTCACAGGGCGAGAACGGCAGGGAGGAGCTTCCTACCTTCGACAGTGCTTCGCGGCGTCGCGTGCACCTCGAACGTGGCCAACGCACGGCGGAAGGCGAGGAGTGTTCGCGCCGGAGACTGGGAGTACGGAAGAGACGCCCCTGCCGTTCTCATCCTTTCGGTGACCACAGCTGTCCCGCCCGCAGCGCGACCCTCGATAACGCTTGGGCCTCGAGTGTGCGCCGCGCAGCCAGAGCACGGTGGAAGGCGACGAACGAGCGCGAGAAAGGCATCCGAAACGGACGTCTCGTCCTGTCGGTGACTCTGCGGGCAGAAAGTGAGGGAGAGGAGGAGACTTCCCCCTTCCCCGCGCTCTCCCTGACTTTCTAGCCGCGTAGTCCGCGTCATAAACACCTCCGCTTTTGGGAGAGGCGAATAATCTTACGCGCGATATGCTCGCAAACATACTCGCTCGTTGCAGATGGCAATGCTAAAAAAAAAAACACCGCTCAAAGGTCAAATACTTCCGGTCGGAACCCTTTGTTTTTTTTTTTTTTGTTTTTTACCTTTGAGCGGTGTTTGTTGTTCGCCGCTGTAGAGGACTGGGGCGAGCCTGTCGCAGAACCGAGTAAAAGCTCTCGCACCTGCTTCGGTCACTAACCGTGGCCGACGCGCCGCGAAAGGTCTCGCTTGCACACTCTCCCTTTCTCCGGAAGAAAACAAAGAGCACTTCTCGAGTGTTATCTGAAAGAAAACCTGCAACTCCAAGCTTCCTGGAAAACGGCAGCCGAACGAGTAAACAACGCCAGGGAAGGTGCCCCTACTAAAAAATAAAAGTAAGCAACAGGCTTCTCGTTGCCAAGAGACGTACTTGAAATGGTCTCAGTAGATATTACTCCCGTTGATTTCTATTTGGACGGTTGACTCGTACCGCCGTGCAATGCTGTAATCAGTTACAATCTCTACCGCATAAAGGCCAAATCTACACAGCCTCTTTAGAGCCACCTAACTTCCCGTACAACTTTTTTTTTTTTTTTAACGATTGGGTTTTTGAATATTTGGAACAGTTCAACGCCATTTTCGCTAAATAAACAAGCAAAAGAAAACAACAAATTTTCGTGTTTTTTAGGTAGTTCGCTTGCTGACTGGTTCGTTTAGCACGCTCGGTCACAAATATCGACAAGAATGTGAAATATGCTCGCCCAAAGAAATAAAACAACAAAGTAACAAAACTCACCCCTACGCTCACGATATATACTAAACGCTTCAAAAACACGGTGTAGCAGCGGTCATAAAAGGCACAAGAGAGTCGTTTACAGAAGGCGGAAGAAAAGAGCAGCTATATTTTCCTAGTTGTCTAAATACCAGACAACAGATTTTTTTTTTTACTTCTTCTTCTTTTTTTTTTTTATTTGTTATCGTTATCAATGTTTCGGCAGCGTAAAGATGAAATTTGCAACACATCGATCTTGTTTTGCTTGTTATTTATTTTCAATCCTACCAATAGGTTATTCGATCTCCGCCGTGTGGACACGCAACGACCATAACGATGTTTCTACTCTGCCGTGCGGGCAGGTCATCGCCACCAGACAGAGTGGAATGCGGGTAGGCGCTGTCATTTAGCTGCGCGTATGTAGGTAGACCATTCACGTAACCATACATTAGCTGGTGATACTCAACAAAACAAGGAAGCAGCGGCAAGTCCGGCAATCGAGCGTACGTAGACTGTAGAACGTTGTTTCTCCCGTCTGATCGATACACTGTCATTGCATACCTTCTGTTGCACGGTAAAGAAGGCCACGAAAGAATTGTTCGTTGTTCGGCTTGCTTTTATTTCTTTCTCTTTTACTTTCTTTACACGGAATTCTGTGCATTGTTTTGTAATGAAAGCACAGTGACCAGTACCCTGCCACGTAATGAAGTATTAAACCGCACTATGGGTACACTGTGATACAGCGTAAAGCCTCGCGCTATTCATAAACGATGTAATGCGCAGCTTAACATTGAGTGCACAATACCCGAAGGCTATACATGCTCGTTAACATTCAGCTGTAATCGTAGCTACAACGTAATATCTTGTATCCATGAATCAAACACTTGCCTAGTTCCCTTTTCGCACTCGGCGAGCATGTCTAACGCCGAATGGGAGGTTTACCATGTCCAATAAGGAATGACTGATTTTTAGGCCTATTTCAAGAGCCTTAATAGATGTAAAAGCTTTTTAGAGCGCAGCTCTTGGGCGCCCGTTTCCGGCTTGAGCGGCGTCGCCGTCGGCGTAACCGCGCGGTGCATGATGGGAAAATTTTCCCCGCTAAATCTAGCGGAAAATTTTCCCCGCTAAATTTAGCGGAAAAGTATCCCCGCTAAATTTAGCGGGGAAAATTCCCCTCTCCTCGAGGTCACGTGACCCCGAGGCCACGTGACCCCCCCCCCCCCGTGCCTTCCCCCTCCTCCTCAAGAGCTGCGCTCTAATCCGGCGTTACAGGGAGTTGTAAACGGCTTTTATTTCTTTTTTAATAATTAAACATAGAGGGACAGAACACCACCTATTTCAACTTCCAACACACATGTATCCGCATTACTTTTTTTCCTGTCTTTATTTGCGCAGTAATAACCAAGAATTCAAATTTAAAACCTTTTGCCCTGTGTTTCCAGCTCGGAGGCACGTGGAGCGAAAGCTCGCGCTGCAGAACCCACCAGAGATGCTGGGTTCAATTCCCACCTCCCTGCCCGTTTTGATCTGGATGAGCATCGCACCCGCATGCGGTCGTGTATCACTACTGCGTGATGTCCTACGTTAAAGACCCCAGGCTAGCGGGTGTACTGCACTGGCTAAATTTCCCATGTACAGCTGAGATTCCAGACGCCGCCTGAGGCTGACTAACTTCCGGCAGTAAAAAATTTCAACATATATTATTATTATTATTATTATTTTTTTTTTTGGCCGATGCGTTATAGAATTGGAAAGTATCCACGTGGAAAAAACGTTTGACTAAGCTCTGGATCACAGCGCCTTCCCTCAAACGCAGCTGTTTTATTAATTAACGTTTGTGTGGCGGAGTACTACGTTGTTAAACCTCTGGCGTTTCAGAGTAGTAAAAAAATGTGCAAATCATTATCTAAATTTTTTTTCCACTTTTACGCAGTACAACTTACCCTGCAGCCATCGTAGCTGCACAGTGTCAGATCTATACGGTTGGATCGAGAAAACGAAACCTGTTTTTCGTCCCGCGTAAATAAACTACGCATCGCAGACAACTGAAACTCGCGTGCGAATGGAATACTAGCGGTGGGGATGGTATGAGGAAGTTTGAGAGCATTGTGTTACCTGGATCTGAGAGCATTGTGTTACCTAAGTCAAAAGGTAAACAAAACAAGGTTTCGGTATGAGCTGACGTCCACTTACTCTGACATTCGTCAAAGCAAGAAATATCAAATGGGCTCCTGCAGCATTCATTTCAATTAAAGAAAGAAAAACTTTTTTTTTGGCCTTTTTACTTTGGTGAAGGAAGACCAGCGAAGCTGTACTATGGTGGGAATGAAGTGATGCCGGCCGCAAGTCGGCAAGCCAGAGTGGAAAAGCTGGAGAGGTTCCCGCCATCTATGAACGACGTTGCCGCCGTCGCTCATAGATGGCGGTAGCTGTCCAGAGTTTAGTGTCGTCATTTGTTTGCTGACGGACACGATACTGGGGAAACTAGCCCTTAACAGCTCCGTTGCGAAAAAAAAAAAAACTTGTCAGCAAGAAAGGCAATTTTAAAGAATTTGTGTGTGTGTGTGTGTGTGTGTGTGTGTGTGTGTGTGTGTGTGTGTGTGTGTGTGTGTGTGTGTGTGTGTGTGTGTGTGTGTGTGTTAGGAAATATACCACGTTCCAAAACGTTCGCATTCTATCACCGCCGCTTAGCATCCCATTCACACGTGAGTTTCAGCTTTCTGCGATGCGTATACTTAGTTAAATATGCGTATACTTAGTTAACTTACGCGGTCCGAAAAACGAGGTTTCGTTTTTTCGGTAGAGACGGAAACCGCATCGGATGCGCCTGGCTTCAGCGGAGTACTCCGGCGGCAAGGAACGTGTGCCCACGGAGGAGAGAGAGAAGACGGCCGAAGCCGGCAGCGGCCGCCGAGGTTGTCGATCGATGCTCCAGCTGCGAGACCCGAAAGCCCAGCCAACGACCGTTCGATTCGCCCCAGAGACACCGTTGTTCGCGCAGGCAACACCGACGCCCACTCTCCATGACTCCCTCTCTTGGTCAGCGCCGAAGCAGCGTGGGCGGCTGAGCTCTGAACAGAAGACACGTAGGGTCCAGCATAGAGCTATTGAAATGGAGCAGGCGTGAACCGGGTGCTGCACGGACTGAGCATCCGATGGCACCCGGTACTGAGAACAAGCATCATTCAGCTCGGTTGACGCCTTCGTCTTTCCAATTAACCAATTTCTCTCTTTCTCTCTCTGTCTGTGTGTGTGTGTGTGTGTGTGTGTGTGTGTGTGTGTGTGTGTGTGTGTGTGTGTGTGTGTGTGTGTGTGTGTGTGTGTGTGTGTGTGTGTGTGTGGGTGAGTGAGTGCGCGAGTGAGGAGTGAGTGAGTGAGTGAGTGACAGACAGAGAGAGAGAGAGAGAGAGCTACAAGACAGGCACCGAGGAATTGGAGTGAAACAACAAGCCACTTCGTCTGAACCAAAGCGGCTTCGAATAAGAACTCAGTGACAAACACGAGGCAGATAAGTGAAGGCTGTGATTTTTCATTCAGGGTTATATAAAGTATGCTGCTAGGAAAAAAATAATCTATTTTTGCAATTTTTGTTATGACGTAGACGTTTTTAATTATTAAGATTTTAGAGTACGAGCAAACTACGTTAGAGTTCACAACTGGAGAGAAGCTGACTGGGGATAGCAGCGATGTGGACGGCGTCGAAGCGTGACGCAGCACAGGCAAACTCCTTCCAATTCTGCCTGCCCTATCGTTTGCCTCGACTCCGGCCATCCCCCACGCCGGCCGGCGTGCAACCGATTCTCAGCGGACTGGTATCGATTATCCGGAGCCCCGGGAAACAAAATGACGACAAAGAGCGTGCAGGCCAAACCGGAGCCAACGACGCCTCGGCGACACCGGGGCAAGTGCCGCCGGCCAAATCGGCATACATATCCCCACTTACGACCAGACACACGCCGTGTAACTGAGATCAGATGCCCAGGTGCCGTAAATTAAACCTGTCGTACACCGGAGCGTGCCTGATGCCCCAGGTTGGTTTCACACGTAAACTACTTTTTTTTATATAAATATATATATGGGGAGGGAAAGAGAGAAATATATATCACACATGGCCACCACATTTGCGAAACCTAACCGCGGCGGCGCAGCGCGGTGATTGATCGGTGTACTCTCGAATTAAAACAAGGAGTGTTCGACAAGAGCAGATCGACAGCGTGGAGATATACGAATAAACACTTTCAATTCGGCCACTGTTACGACGACACAAAGGCTTGCCGGCATTGTCTTCAGACGCGTGCGTCGGCATTAGGCGCCAAACGCATCGAAGTGGGGGAGGAGGAACCCGCAGCTGGCGGCCTTTCCGACGCTAGGCGAGCAGCCGGCGAGTAACAACGCCAGATCGCTCCCACAGAAATCTGAAGCTGCGGCAGAGAAGCGAGCAACTGGCAGCGAGAGCTTACCGGCGCAGCAAAGCAGCACGGCCGACACCGCAGTCCCCTACGACGCAAACTCCTCGTCGCCGGCAGCAGCAGCACCGAGATGGCCAGATTCGAACGCAGGGTCCACAGAGCACCCGACCCAAGCTCCGCCCGACACAGCCGGGCACCGCACGTTAAAGAGCACCGCGTCAACAACGGCCGCAGTGTCCACAGGTAACTCCAAAGGCGAAGCGGCGGGAGAGACGGAGGTGAGCGCGCAAAGTCGGTCTTGGAACAACACACACACACGCCGGCAGGCAACAACGCAGCCCGCTCGTCGCACACTCCGAGCGCGTTTTGCGAGATCCGGAGCCCGAGCAAAAGGAGGACCTCGCTGACGCCAAGGACGCCGTCGCGGCAGCAGCGCCGCGTCTACCGTCAACGCGCAAGCGCAGCAC